>ML179475.1:49625-86151 GCA_004369135.1 Dendrothele bispora CBS 962.96
GTTTTCTATTATCTTGTAGCATTTCTTTAATTCAAGATTTGTGTATGCACACTACGAGGGACCAAGGTTTATCAACTGGAATTGTGGATCTGAATTGCCATCCTCTAGTCCAGATGAGAATGAGGGAGCATCCTAGCACTGAGTCATCACAAACAGACAGGTGAAGAGAGTGTGCTGCCACCAGCACCACGTCATTCATGTGAATGAAGCTATCCATGGCTCTCCGTGGCTATCCGTGGCTCTCCGTGGGAATCCGTGGCTCTCCAAGGCTCTCCGTGGGAATCCGTGGGAATCCGTGGGTATCTGTGGGGGAGTCCACCGGCATCTGCTGCAGGCTCCAGCAAGATCCACTGGGGAATCCACTGAGGAATATACTGAGGAATCCACAGGGGAGTACATGTAAACCATAGATTCCATGGATTCCATGGCTCCCATGGAAGCCTACAGATCCCACAGAGGATACCCATGGATCCCACTGATATCCATGGATTCCACTGAGGAATATGTACAGATCCCTTTCAGTAACCATGGATAGGGGTGCTTTTCCTGATGTAGTAACCCAATCCCATACCCTTTGATCTCGAAGTGAGAGTACTATTGGCACTTAGTGTGATTCTTCAAGTAGAGACAGTTCTAGAAACACTAGACGTCTTCTAGAAAGCAGTTACCTTTGTTCTACCATATCTATAAACGGTTCCTACACCTAAGCACCACTCGCATACCCGCCTGAACTAGGTTTTGGTCAAGAACACTTATACATTGATTGGGGTTTTGTTTGATTCGTTCTAGAGTCATTACATTGTCCTGTTTGGTGTGTTGTGGTTATACCGAAGTTTAAGCATTTTACCGGATCGGATGATCTGGCGATCATCCGCCGATTCTGTCTCAGATTCGGATGGCGGATGAGCCATTTTGACCTCCTCCAACCAATGGATTTTTATCTAACAATCCGACGATAAACAGCAGATGGAATGGGGCATGGGAATCACTTATTTAGTGAGAAATTCATGCATTTGGAGTACCTCTTGGGCTTTCCTAAGGTATTATACAGGTCTCTGGAAACTAAAGTTTATCAACAAAAATGATTTGCACGACATCTCTTTCACTAATTAAGGTTAGATGAACTTAGATATATTAGGCACAGTACTGTAGTATGGTAATGACAGGACCTCAGGCCTCGGAATGTACTTATGTACATAGGCATAAGTATATTTTCAACATAGAAGGTTTTAAAACTATCAACAGGACAAAATGAAAATTGAAATGGACCTTGCAAGGGTCTCTGCTCAGCTTCGGCAGAGTAGTGCCAAATCCGTTAAAACACAGGGGAAACTTGCTATGAAGCACTGGCAGCTATGAGCGCAAAAACACACACATAACCACACAACACAAACAACACGAAGGCTAGTTATGTCGAGCAAGTTAAACCAACGTATGTTAGTTTGGGGGGTTCAGAGATAGGATCCTTTATCAAGTAACTTTAGAATACGTTGACAAAGTAGAGTATATCAAAATAAACTCTAAGTCCTTCGAAACTGATTGACTCTTTGACTAATCACAAAGTCTGATTTTAAATAAAATCCGACTCTATTCAAAACATCTTCTCCAACACACAACACTTAAAGTATCGAATGCGTTTATTTGGTTTGTCTAACTCTACAACATCGGGATGTAGGATAAATGGAAAGTTGTAACACTATGCACACAGGGCACTAGCACTACAAGGTATGCGGAAATTATAGTCCCTGTGGACTCAGAGTCCTCAACTGCAAAGTGCTGTCACTAAGCCATCCACTGAGAAACTCTAATTTTGAAAAGCCCAGCCACCAGCAACGCTCTGCCAGTTCGGAAACTGTACTTTTCAGACCCTTACTACTCAAGTCCCTGTGGACAGGAGCTAGGCAAAAGTATAAGCTGGCGAATTTTAAGTGCAACCAAAACACTGAGACCAATGCAAGAAAAACTGATTTAAGGCTAGAGTCTGACTTTGCAATACCAAGGACATTTATACTGCTATCCTCATTGGACCACAGTGCCCTTGAGCTCCATCATAAGACTAAATTCAGACTTCGCAATACCAGAGACATTTATACTGCTATCCTCATTGGACCACAGTGTCTCCGAGCTCAGTCACTCTTAAATCATACTTCCTGGCGAGTAATCTGATTTTCTGGTACATACTGTGAGATATTGGGGAGCATTGTGCCACACAATTTAGATATAAATGTAGAGGAAGGTTAGGACCACATAATGGGAGCTGAGTACAAGTATATTTCGCAGTTGGCTGGCCTTGCAACTGCGTGAGGATACTACAAAGTTTCTACCTACTTTTATACTACTAGTTTACTACAAAGATAGGTATAAGACTACAAAGATAGATAAGGCAACAACACATATATGACGAGGCAATGATATAAGTATGATGCTATAATGAAGTAGTGCTGTGGCTACTGTGGCTACTGTGGAGTAAAACAATCAAAAGATTGTAGCTAGATACATAGCTATCAACTGAGCTAGCAAATCTGTTTATCATAAAATAGAAATTCCAATACTTCCCCGCAAAATGTTGCGAATGACAATGAAGCGACAATTTTGTACCTAAATGAATTTCTGCAAATATAAATCTGTTTCGTAATTCTGTGAGTATGTCATAAATCAATCAATAAAGATTTTTCTGTAAATTTCCGATGATATCTGTGGCCTGGAATAAATTTCCTACAATTTTCCTTTTCTCGTGATGGCCCAATAATTTCCAATAATTTCCTATTTCCTTCATACTGCTCCTTTCCATCCCTATGAACCAGACTTGGCGAGAGTTTGTGGTTTTCGTGCAGTTGGGATACAGTAATTCCATGATTTCGTGATAAGATTTGATGAGATCAAATGAGAGTCGATGGCCTTCATGGCAGATTGAATGGTTCCAATATAAATGTCAAATATATAGCCCTACTGATGGAGTGTCGAGTTCTGATATGAATGAATGATGTCTTGTGATCCACATGGATATTCTGAGTTTCCGAGTGCTTCTTGATCCAAATAACAATATGTCGATTCCCTGAGTAAATTCCTGTGCAATTCCATATGCACTGCCAAATAGCTTCCATATGCAACAAATGCAATTACCCCACTTCGTATGATGCAACAAATGCAATGTCCCCACTTCTATATTATGCAACAAATGCAGTTCCCCACTTTGTATGATGCAACAAATGCAATTTCCCAACTTCTATATTATGCAACAAATGCAATAACCCTTCGTATGATGCAACAAATGCAGTAATGGGTGTGGGATTCCTGGGGTGTGGGTGAAGGGGTTCTGGGTCTCCTGATGGATAGATCTTGATGGATATGACGACAATAATGGAGAGCCGATGATAGGGAATGATAATGAATGAATCCATGGGTGACAACTCCTGTGCTGATAACAACAGCTGTACAATGAGTACAATAGATCCTGGGCAATAGAACAAAGTGCATTGCGAGCACATGAACCTAAATCAAATAAACGAGGGCGGTCCTGCGATATGAGCATTTTCAACAAGGTGCTCCCCTTGGGTGTAATTCAGCATATTTTACAACCAGCTAGGTTGGACGCAGTTGTGTGAGATATTGGGGAGCATCGTGCCACACAATTTAGATATAAATGTAGAGGAAGGTTAGGACCACATAATGGGAGCTGAGTACAAGTATATTTCGCAGTTGGCTGGCCTTGCAACTGCGTGAGGATACTACAAAGTTTCTACCTACTTTTATACTACTAGTTTACTACAAAGATAGGTATAAGACTACAAAGATAGATAAGGCAACAACACATATATGACGAGGCAATGATATAAGTATGATGCTATAATGAAGCAGTGCTGTGGCTACTGTGGCTACTGTGGAGCAAAACAATCAAAAGATCGTAGCTAGATACATAGCTATCAACTGAGCTAGTAAATCTGTTTATCATAAAATAGAAATTCCAATACATACATACAGGCCGTTTATACTACGAGGAAGGAGACTGTCACAAGAAAAATACAGAAACAACAGAAACTACCAAGATCGAGAGATATACATTTTTCTTTTACTCTATATGGCAATTTCAGAGACAAAACAGAAATAAAACCAAAGTCTGTTTTAAAACATATGTGTGTTCCAGTCCATTTTCATATATAAAATATTAGGTCAAGTTGAGTCAACCTTTTTGGATTGGATTTTGCTACGTGTCAGTGTGGCACCAGCCCTTGCTATCTGCTACTTCTGTATGACTCCGCCCATGATAAAGCATCATTTATCCGTGTATCCGGTGACACTCCATCAGATCACTTCAAAATCAGCTTTTGTGATTGGCTCTTCAATGCCTCCACACATGTGGCCTCTATGTGTCTATCTTTCCTCCTACGTGTCCTGTTATTATTGACATGGAAACAGATTTTACTGCTCCTGGTTCCTGTCAGACTTTCCTGACTCCAAGATCAGAACATCTTGTGAATCCCTTTATTACCAATTAGACTAGACGTTGGTCCGGTCAGATGGCAATAGCTCTACCCTTAATCTGTTATGTCCGATTTAACATTATGTCCGATTGAAGCCTACAAGCTTTTCTTGCTAAGCCCAACCTTGGACCTTGTAGCCGACAAGCCCAACGTTTAAGTTTCCTCCTTCCCGTGGATATAACTAGAGTAATCCTATCGCTAATAAGATCCGATTATATCTTACTAGACAATGTGCAGCATACAGATGAACAGATGCATACTTAGACAACATAGGACATGATAACTTGATAGACTTGTCAATACTACCGTAGTTATAGTTCCATGGTTGCTTCAGTATGACTTGGGTAAAGTCGGATTTTACTGGCACCTCAATAGGACCTTCATTACTTAGCAAATTCACTAAGCTCCAGTACATATAGCTCTAGCTTTTGGTTAACAGCTTGGGAATAGCTATAACCCTCAGTTTCCCTCAGTATCTAGGCTCACAACTATGTTATTCACATAATTAATATCGGATTTTGAGCCTAGAACTGCAAAAATGGCTCATCACTGCCGGATCATCTGGCAATCCGTCAGATTACCATCTGCAGATGTGGATTGACCTCAAGGCAACCCACCATCTGAGCAGATGCCATCCGAATCTGACCGAATCCGATCTGGTAGGAGCCCTAATACTGGAGATCTCCTGAATCAGCTACCTATGTGCAAGCAAGAACTGTACTACAGTCACTGGAATACTTGGGTTGTATCTACTGGTCTTTTTATATGTACAGAGAATAATGAAAAATAAAGAAACTAATTTATCTAGGAGATCTACAGTCCTCCTACTATATATGGTACATAGAAATAAGCTTTCGTAATTTACATGCGTATCAGAGTCTGTATTAGGAAACTTTATTACTTATTTTGTCTTTCTAAAATTAATTCTTTTAAGGCTGTACTTGTTTCTTTGAATCTAGACTTACTGCCATGCCTACTTGTACTGGCAGACAAGTAATCCATATTACACAAGTCCGGAGTCATATTCTGTCATGCCAGAGGCCTGCGTAGGCCTACAGATAATCTAGTAGTATGCACGTCTTGTCAGCATACCCCTATTTCTAGTCATAGCGAGTCAACAGTCTATCGGACCCCTATCTTTTATCCTGATTAAATCAAATAAGTGGAACTTGTTTCTAGAAATGGCGCTCCGCCTCAGCTCCCGACTCTGGATCTATTCTTTTGTAAGGCACGTGATCTAATTCAATTTAGGCATATCCGTTCTGCAGACAAATAAACTATCGGCACCTATGTCACAAAGCTGGACTTATTGTCTTTCTGGGTGCATATCCGCAACCATGTCCGGAGCCCTAATTTACAGTCTTTTTGTACTTCTTTCAATAGATTCAATACTCGAGGTGTCTGCTCATCAATTAAATTTACTGATAGGTGTCCAAATACTGTATAATTACGACCATAAGTTCATCAATGTCAACTTTTCTGGCCAAAAAAAATGCAAAACAAATCGCAAAATTCAAGAATAAATTAAATCCGCACTCAGAAAAAATCGGGTGTTACGCGTTACTGAACTTACGGTCGTAATTATACAGTATATCAAGTTTCTGTTCATATATCTAGCTAAACGATACATGAAGTATTTGGACTCATATCTAGCCTCTGGATTTATCTCATTTCCATACCCATATCGGGTCATTGATCTGCTCGACAGATATTTTAGTATTTTTGGCGTGTGGACTGGAAGATTGAATAAAAATTTAGATGCACGTGAAAATTTCAGCCGCGCCTTATGTTCTGCGATTTGCTGTAACAGCTATTAATTGTGTAGCATTCAGTATCACTCGGGATCAAGAATACTATTGACAACAAATCCAGTAAAAAATGCATGATTGCTTACTATAGTATCTCTTCCAACTGCAACTGCCATTGATTGTGGCTACAAACGAGCCTGCAGAGTCAAAATAACTAAACACAATAAATACAGGCACGTGACCAGATTACCAAGCTCGCAATCTAATTTTTTCTAAGTCACACTGTCATTATGAACGGTAGGGTTGAGTGAAAAAACTCCCTCTGAGTTTGTAACCAGGTAATTTACAGAGCAGCTGCCCCTCAGAGGTTTTTGACCAGTAATTTACAGTAAATAACCCCACGTGACCTCAGAAATGTGACCTCAAAAAAAATCTTTTTCTCCGAAAATTTCTCGTTTTGGCATTGATACGGTCCACGTGACTGGGTTAGTTACCCAGCCAAATCCAGCTTGACTTTTTGACCGGTTATTTACTGGTTATTTACCGGTAAAAAACTTTTTTGGTCAAAAAGTCGAGTTTTTCACTCAACCCTAATGAACGGTGAACTTTGCAGCAGCTTTTCCTCAACAATAACACGGTAGAAAAATCCAAAAATGTGTACTTAGCAAGAATTAGTATAGAACTCATCTCCAGATTACTCCTTTTCATGTGCATTTGCATTTGCATACTTACCCAGTATAGTCTGTATAAGTAGTGTACTTACTTAAGTCAGGAGACTCTTTTGCACAATCTTGCTCTACTCTCAAAAGGTAATTAAAAAAAGTATCAGGGAATAGGCTATCTCGAGCCTAGTTCTACAGCGCTGAGGTCTTCACATATTAAGTCTATGTAACTCCGACGAGTCATGATCGGCAACTGTATCACATGACTGAAGGTTTTATTTGTTTGCCGATTTGCCACGTCTCTTGTCTTCCTTCCTCCATCATCTTTGCTGCCTGATACCCTGGACCTCGTCGACAAATCTCAAGTTTTTTTGAAGATATGTTGTTTTATTCTCTCTTTCTGGATTTCGGCTCATCCATTTTTGACCTTGTCTAGCTGAAGAGATTTGCATAGATGTGTGAGTACGCTGAGTTCTTTTTATTGCTTGATTGTAAGTAGTGCACTGATAGTAAGCTTGATCCCCACAGGTCAAAACATCTTGAATGGGTCACATGGGCAATACAGGTCTGAGGAAGGTCGAGGGAGAACAGGAGACAATGATGGTAGTGATGCCCGGCCCAGGACCCAATTTGAATAGTCGTAGTTTCTAGTCATATACTACTATGTTCATATATGTAATAAGTGCATCATTTTATTCGCAATTTTCATCATACATGTTCGAGAATTCTGATATCTAAGCTCTAGTCTCTACTTAAATTCCATAGGCTACATGAAATAAGCCTTGATACTGGTAGATACAGAAATATCAGCTATGGATACAGAAGGCTATTGAGTAATGTGAAGGAGCTATGTAGCGCTATAGTAGTGCCTGATAGAGGGGGGACGTTCCTACGCAGCTATTATTGCTACTGGGGATCTCACATGCTTTGTAGATACTTCCATTTTTTCCTGATGTTCTACACACTATGGGTGGGGTTTCAGTGCTATGTAATCCAATAGTATTAGTTTTCATAAGGTTCAATGAGGATTCAGTTGAAATTGTTCATATCTGGGGCAACAGACCACATATTTCTTGTTGTTATATATCATTTTAAAGATAGAGAAAAACTGCACATTTTTCATTTCTAGAAGTAGTCACAGATATTTCTTCTTGATTATTTATTTCAAGTTGGTTCTTTAAAAATTGTGGCACCATGTGTTTACAAGCAAAAGGTCAATTTTAAAAATGTAGGACATAGGCCATTTTGTTGAGAGTAATAATCAGATCACTTTTCATTTCTAGACCTTGTTCTAGAACTCAATATCTAGGAGTGGGGAGAGTAGCTAAGTGAATAAAGTAATGTTTCCAATAGGGACAGTCAAAGTGCGCTGAAATGCGTCGCTGAAATGTCCGATGAAAAGTTGGGACAAATATAATAAAAAATGTTTTCGGAATAAGCAGCTCCTGGGCTGCTTATTTCTCGTCGCTGAAATGAATATTTAATTACACTCGATGAAAGCTTTGTCGCTTTCCATCAGGGTTAGGGTTTTACATAAGCTCAGTTACAGAAATTTTTCCTTTACGCTCGACATCTGAAGACTACAGAAGACCTCGCTATGTCTGAAGTACAGAAACGGAAACCCGGACGCCCCAAAGGCTCCAGAAACAAGACCCAGGCCTCTTCTACCAGTGCCCCAAGCCAGAATGCTCCTACCGATGCCGCTAAAGACCAGAAAAAACGTAAACACAAAGCGAAGACCACGAAAGAGCGGCTGTCTGAGCCCGCAGAGGCTGAGCCCGATGATAGTGTTGAGAATGCTGTGCGCCTAAAGTAAGTACTGTTCGAGTCATATACACATTTCAAAACTCACTATGCATGATGCCGTGAAGGTGGGATGACGACCTCATAGATAGCATGGTGTCTGCAATTACAGACGACAGTGTCATTAAGCAGGGACTGTTTCCCAGCCCCGGTACTGTGGTCTATGACAAACACGGCAATCAGATCAAGTCCAACAGCAAACCAAAATCTGAATACCACTGGTTGTTGGCGAAGGCTATCTTCGAGAACCATTCCAAGTATGGTGACTCCTTCAAGGCAGCATCGCATACAGCCGGAGAACAAGCATGGTGGAAAAATAAAATCAAGAACAAGCTGGATGAGTGTGTTTGTTACGATACTTGAGTGAATATCTACTAACCTCGAGCATCCTAGCATGATACGAAAGGTCAATAAAGCCAAAGAAGAGATGGGCGAGACTGGAAATGGGCTTACGTCGGAGGAGCAGATAGACATGAGCTTGACCAATGGGCTCACAACTAAATGGGGTGCGTCAACTCAACAAGCACCCGCCTTAAAACCACAAAACTCACCACGTTTAACAGCTGAAATCAAAGAACAAGTCCCCTACTTCTTTGAAATGAAAGCGTTGCTCGGAGAGCGCCCGAACTTGACACCTGTCGGACTCGGAAACAGTTCCACTGACAACGACACCTCCTTTCTCCTGAAAGACTTCGAGACCTCATCCGCAAAGGACTCGGCCACCTCAAGCTCTGAGGACTCGGACTCCAACACTGAAAATGTTACGAAGAAGATGAAAATCGAGCAGGGAAAAGCCAGGTTTGGTCCTAAGGAGGGAAAAAGTGTCAAAAGTGCTGTTGTGAAGAAGGGGAAAGGTAATCCAGCTGACCGTTTTGTCGAGATTGAAAAAGAGGCAGAGAAGACCACTCGGGAACGCATCCGTAGCCAACGAGAGCAAAGAGAGCGCGAGAAGGAAATGGAAGTCGAGAAGATGCGTGTGAAGGCCAGGGTGAAGACTGAGAGGGAAAAAATGAAAATGGAATATGCGTTGCGCAAGCGTCAGATGGAGCAGGACCATGAGTTCCGCATGATGCAACTCAAGGCTGGTAGTACTGGCATGGTGGGTGCGATGAGAGATGTAGGGGGCAGTTTTGGAACGGCGAACTCGTCTGGGAGTGGGAATGACAGCTTATATAGCGGGTTCAACTTAATGGATGCTTCCGGAAGCTTGTCACCTA
The DNA here is from genome assembly GCA_004369135.1 of Dendrothele bispora CBS 962.96. Taxonomy (NCBI): domain Eukaryota; kingdom Fungi; phylum Basidiomycota; class Agaricomycetes; order Agaricales; genus Dendrothele; species Dendrothele bispora. Next base: position 59,537 of record ML179475.1, read on the forward strand.
CTCAATCCCAATTCAGTGGGTTTGACATGTTACCTCATGGATCTGATGCCGGCGACGATGTCCTCCAGACCTCCAGTAGTCCTTTATACAAGTAGCGAGCAAATGGAACTTTTATTGTATAAGTCTAGACTCTACCGTCTCTACGTTTCAGCCTCAAGAAAGCATCCTTAAGCTTTTCACGGAATGCTCGTGCAGCCGTAAGACGAGGGTTGCTGCTAGTAGTACCCTGAGCTCTCGATGTCGCGGCTGCAGCAAAACCATCCGAATCCGACCCATCTGAGAGACCCTCCATCAAGAAAGGGTCATACTCAAAACATTCATAACCTTCTCGTTCACTAGCCTCACTTTCCATCGCAAAGGTATGTACACCGATGCAAGCAACTGTCCATAGTGTCGCAATCTTGTGAGTCTTTGGGCTACGGATGCTAAGGCGGAGGTTTTTGAGCGACTGAAAACGGCCTTTCAGCAACCCAATTGCGTGCTCAGATCGAATGCGTAGCTTGGAAACAGCCTCGTTGAATTGTTCATTGTCTTCTTCGTAGCGTTCGGGCTTCTTGTATGGTGCAACAACCCAAGTTTGAATCTGAGTACATGTGAAAAAATACACCGGACATGAGTGGAATAAAAATACGCACTGGATAAGCTGAGTCTGCCCAGACCCATTCACCCTCCTCTAACCGTATTTCATGTTCCTTAAACAACGTTGTACCTTCCCAGGCTGTTGCATCATGCGTGCTACCGGTATGACCATAGGCAAAGTCAATAATACGAAGATTTGGTAGGGAAACAATCTAAAACCCACGTTATTTAAAGAAGGAAGCAGAATAGAATAGACAAACCTGAACATTGAGTGAGTACCGACACTTGCGATCGAAATAGCTCTCCCCATACCAATACGGCCGGTAAGCAAGAGGAACCAGAGTTCCATCGACAAAACACCATCCATTCTCCCAGGCCTTGCAAGAGTGTGATCGAACCCAACTCTTGGCCTCCTTCTTTTCTTCCTCTGTCGGAAACCTAACCGCCTTTGACATGAACTCAGGTCGGAGTATAGCAGTCATGACTCTTCGGGTATAAAGATGTACGGTCCCTTTCCCAATCAAAGCCCAGTTTGCGACGCTCTGAAGGCTTGCTGCATTTCCATCGTGCCCAAAGCGGTACAGTGCAACGGCTAGCTGTTCCTCGACTGGGGCTTGTTGTGCGGACTCGGAGTGGTTCTTGAAAACGTCGTCATTTTCAAGGGCAGCGACAAGAGAGTCAAATGTATGAGGGGACACTCGTAGGTCATGCCTGAAGAGCTCTTCATGGCTGTGCTTGAGACGGAGAAGAAGGTGGTGAAGATAGGAGTGCTCAGGTTTGTCAATGCGTTCTCGGGGATTTTCATATCTAGAGCACAAGAGCGTCAAGTAGGGCACAAAAATGAATATACTGCGACACACCTATTCTCATACATAGCCCGGATATCCTCCATAATCAAGTCTCTCAGTTTGGTCATCATATCCTTCCCTTTTTCGGCATCATAACTGTCCAAGTCATCCATCCATTCCTCATCAGAGCCTAAATCCCAATCCAAATCCAAATCCAAGCCTGAGTCCGATGAAGTTGAGCTAGTAGTGTCATCCAAATCACCGCTATAACCACTGCTGGAGACCGTTGTAATTGTGCAGACAGAGCTCCATGTTGATTTTTGGGAGCTGCGCCAATCCGAGCCTAGAATGTCAGACCAGCTGTTTTGTAAGCCAGTGGAGGAAGTGGAACTGAGGTCCGAGTCTGAGTCCAAGTCTGAAAGAGATGAAAGAGATGAAAGGGAGCGATGTGAGTCAGAGTTTCTGAAAGCTGTGCGCAGTGCTAAACGCCTCCAACGTAATTTACGGCGCTTAAGACGGGCATGGCGGTGTTGTGTGAATTTCACATATGTCTTGAGGAGTCGCTTTGTACGCTGTGAACGGCGGTTCTGGGAGGGCATGGCAGATGAGATGGGCTTAACAGGAAGCTATATGATGTACATGGTGTAATTCTACCGTGGTATAAATGAGGAAACTGTTGGAAAAAATAATCGGGTCGGTCAAACACAACCACGGATGAAACCCGATGAAGTGGAAAGTTAAAAAATTGGAAAAATAATAAAAAACCCCTTCATCAATTATTTCAGCGGCCCACTTTGACTGTCCCTAATCTAAATATACATTTTATTTATTTATTTAGCTCAAATGTACTTCAAATATTACCATTTTCCATCAATAAAAACAGTATTTAAAACTTACTGGATACACCAGGTACCTGCAGGTATTTGTGATTGTTCAAAAATTCAAACCTGTATCCGCAAGTATCTGTACCTGCAGATCCGGATACTTTAAATATCCGGATCCGGCAGGTTTTCCCATGGATAACCTGGCAGGTACCTGGGAGATACCTGTATCCGTGCTGAGCCCTACTTGGCAAGGTCCAAGCTGAAATGCTTAGCATAGACCCTCATAACTAGACAGATCAATTTATCTACCATAGTCATGTAGTCACTTCTATCATCTCTGGATACGTTTTTCCTTGTGGAACAGGTCTGGACTAAATATGTATTGACTTAATACAATTATTCCTCTTGACTATCAGTCAGGGACTCACTATAGTCCTCTGTTTCCGTTCATACTAATACTATAGACATTCAGGATTTAATAATAAATCGCGAAAAATCTACGGTATTGATTTTCTAGCGTATTATCGACAATGGTACGAATTAAAAGGTAAGCAGTTTCAACTTAGTCTTTGATCCCATGACTCGGATTTTGGTTTTGTTCACAGATTATGTTACAGTTTTACTTAGACCCCTATTTCATTTCCTTACATACACAAACATTCATCTCACTTACATGCCTTTCCCTCACGTTTCTCTATTAATGGATGCCTCATCACTTCCTTGCCTCATCCCCATGTTTTCCCAAGTGCCTCACAATCTCCTTACTATTTACCTATAACAGGTGTTCTACACATGTTTTCCATTACTTACACATGTTTACCACTCTTTTCTCATCCCTTTACCTCATGGACACTTGACTCGTTTAAACACATGTAGCACATGAGGAAGTATGTATTTAAGCTAGCTAAAGCCGAGCATTTACTCTTCAGCTCGACCTTCCCAATTCATACCTTTAGCCTTACTACGAGGACTCTGCGAGATCCTTCTTCTAAGACTTCTCAAACCTTTACTGTCAGTAAAGGCTCATCAAACTCACTGGACCTTTGACCTTTGTTTCTGTAACAAGGTCAACTTGAACCTCAGAACCTAGAACCTTTGTCTTTGTGATAAAGGCCTTCCGAACCCAATCTAGAACCTTTGTCTTAACAGAAATATAAATCTCTGCTTCGTAGTATTAAAGAAGAAAAAGTGTTTCCTCGAAGGAAACGAGACAAAGAGGTTGAGGATGGAAGTAATAAGGTAAAGAAGGAAAGGAAAATGAAAGTATCAAACAACCAGACCCTCTCACGTCGTGGTCAAAACACGGAGTTAAGAACGTAATAATAGAAAGAGACTGAATGGATCAATCAATGGAATACTTAGCGCTTGTAACGTCTGCTCGACATTGGCTCTTGCTCAGGCTTGCTCGTTGTATGGCTCTTACAGTACTCAGACTGCAGTAAGAAAGGAGGAAAAGTGACCGAAAGTCAGAAAGAATTCGATAATTGCCCACTCGACTAGAGGTGGCTAATGTAGTACATATGCATGTGATTCTACCAAAAATGGACAAATAAGAGAAGAACTTCGTGTATATATATATTTTGAATGAAAGAGTCAGGCACGATTATATTGGCCTCGGATTAGTGTACATCCCGAGGTACCAGCGGTGATCGACGGTAATACGCCTCAAGCGATTTTGCGCTTGTTACCACGTCTTCGACAGGGTCTCCGAACTACAGCATTTTCCCCTCTTGGGTCTCCTACTACTCCTACTCGGTGTCGTCTTAGCACTACGACTACCACCAATTGGGATGTCCACGCCTTCGAAAGCCTACGCCGAGGCCTTATTCAAGGGCATATCTTCTTAAGAACCAACTCACTGGCAGGTTTGCTTGTTACTCATCCTGTTTACATGTCGGCGACTGCTTCTACGACGACCCACTAACAGTCTCTCAGTCCTGAGCAGGTAGACCCGCCCTTCGATCCATCCGACCTCTCGATCCGATAGTCCGGTCCGATTCCACTTCCCGTCTCCGGTTCTAGCCCCTCCCCTGACTCATACCTATCCGTCGGCGACCGTATCACAAGACCTCGTTGACTTGTTTGTAGCCATTTACTGCACTGCCTTAGCTAATTATTCCTCACACCTATATAAGCCTGTACTCTACGTACCTCTACTCCAGTTTTCTTACCGCTTAGACGTAAAGGTCTTCGTAGTAGAGGCTCCTGGGACGAACAGTCGTCTCAGAAGAGAACAGTGTTTTATTCAAAGAGTTTCAAAGAGTTTTTCAGTTTCCTGTTCGAGTTTTTCTTATTGCTTAGACGTAAAGGTCTTCGTAGTAGAGGCTCCTGGGACATCAGTTGTCACAGAAAAGAACAGCAGAATCCAAGAGTTTCCCAAAGAGTTTTAAAGTGTTTCCCAAGTTTTTCTAAAGTTTCTAAGAAGTCAAGTTTGCCAAGTTTCTTTTCCTTTCAAAGTTTTGTTTCCAAAGAGTTACCCAAGTCGAGCACAGAGCTCAAAGCGATCACTGGATCACCCCAAAAGATTACCTACCACTTTATAAACTTTTATCCCCCATCCCCTACTCGTTTTGTTTGCATCGTCGAGCTTGGCTTCGCCGCTCCGATCCCCCTTTCCGTCGTCGCCGCGTTACTGTCTTCGACTCGAGCTTCGTGTCGTTTCCAGTGTCTTCTGTGTGCCCTAGTAGCAGAGTTCCGCCCTCTCACAACAAAAGAACTCGCAAGTTGGGTTGTTGGTTAGGTTTGGTTTGAGAGTATTTCTCGCCGCCAAGCTACACTCAGCGTCTCAACGGTAGGAGCCCCCGCTCTCCACGTACTTGCTCAAGGTACGTCCGGTTTGCGACAACTAGTATCTCTCGATCCACACACCTTTCCTTGACCTCAACTCTCGCTCTGGAAGTACTGCTACAATTTAGAATAAAGGGAAACAGCGATTTCGGCGGAATCGGAATGGATGGTCAAAAATCAGAAGCTAAGAAGTGCCAAAAGAAAAATAAATGAAAGGTAATACTACGTCGGAGCTGCTTGAATCGACAAGAAGACGTCTTTTGGCATTCCCGACGCCAAGGCATCGGGGAGAGCCGGTTTGGACGTGAAGAAGTGGATGCATCTACGAAGTTGTTGGCTAGGAAACACCTATGAATTGCTGATGGGAGGTGCCATTGACTGCCAAGTCAATATACACCTCCACAGTATCGAAGACAGAGGTGTGTATTAGTATCTATCGTGTATATATACTAAATCAGACAAAGAGAAAAGAAAAAGTAACTGGTAAGTACATGTTGCGAGTAACCGATCATACTCAACCCCTATTCATGGTGTATCGACATACGTTTACTGCAACAGGTTATACTTCACCTGAAAGGTCATTCTCTTGCCAAGTTAAAAGATAGTGTATACCATTATTCAAATATTTACATTTTGAAGACAATTGACTTCAGGTCATAGTGAAGTGTTATATTTGACAGTAGTAGTGAGGATCATTGTGTCAAGTCTCCTGTAGAAGCAATGGAAGGCTGACATTATATGTCCTTAACAGCAGATTCTGATACTATAAGAGGATGTCAAGGGCTGATATTCTGAGAAGAGGGATGAGAAATAAGTACTACTACTTGATTGCCATGATTTTCACACACAACTTGATTTGATGGCAGAAATAGTTTTAGTCTGAAGAATCATAGCTTGAAATCATAGGTCAAACCTTATCATTGAGACAGCTCACACAAAAATGTTCATTATGGGAATGTAGAATTACATGAAATACAGAACACAAACGACATTTGAAGAGTAGAAGCTGTTGAAGCCTCCATTGGATATGTTTGTAGCAAATGCCACGAAAAGAAAGAGTTTTTTTTAAGATGTGAAATCATGTTGGAAGAAGAGGAACACCAAGAATGGGAAATTATTTGGGAGAAACAAGGATATGAGTTTGCCCTGATGAGGGCACACTGGGTCAGAAAAAGGTTCCAAGCTTCAATCATCAGATTGAGAATAGCATTGAGCCCAATCTTCACCATACACACAGTTGTCAAAAGAAACGTTGGTACAGCCATATCTTGAAATAATAACAGGATTTTGGTGTATGGATAATGACTGAGAAAACTCAGGAGGTATCCAAAAAACTTTTTGAGAATTGGGACAAGAAACCCATCCATCATTGTTTAATGTCCAGTGATTATTCTGTCCTACTATGAAAAAGATTTGAATGGAATCCCCTGAGATAATAGAATTGACACTTACCAGTTTGCATATTCCAGATCCTCAATGTGTTGTCGTCTGAGCCAGACACAATCCTCTCTCCATCTGGAGAGAATGCCACTGAATTGACATAATCACTATGCCCCTGGAATGGATCTCCCTCTAGAGTGCCAGTCCTTGCATTCCAGAGCCTCACTGTGTTGTCCAATGAGCCAGACACAATCCTCTCCCCATCTAAGGAGAATGCCACTGAAGTGACCCCACTGTAACAATGCCCCTGGATTGGATCACCCTCTGGAGCACCAGTCCTTGCATTCCAGACCCTTAATGTGTTGTCATATGAGCCAGAAACAATTCTCTTTCCATCTGGAGAGAATGCCACTGAAGTGACATGATTACTATGCCCCTGGAATGGATCTCCCTCCAGAGCACCAGTCCTTGCATTCCAGACCCTCACTGTGTTGTCCCATGAGCCAGACACAATCCTCTGTCCATCTGGAGAGAATGCCACTGAAGTGACCGTATTACTATGCCCCTGGAATGGATCACCCTCTGGAGCACCAGTCCTTGCATTCCAGAGCCTCAATGTGTTGTCATATGAGCCAGACACAATCCTCTCTCCATCTGGAGAGAATGCCACTGAAGTGACCCAATGACTATGCCCCTGGAATGGATCTCCCTCTGGAGTACCTGTCCTTGCATTCCAGACCCTCACTGTTTTGTCATATGAGCCAGACACAATCCTCTGTCCATCTGGAGAGAATGCCACTGAAGTGACATGATTACTATGTCCCTGGAATGGATCTCCCTCTGGAGTACCTGTCCTTGCATTCCAGACCCTCACTGTTTTGTCATATGAGCCAGACACAATCCTCTGTCCATTTGGAGAGAATGCCACTGAAGTGACATGATTACTATGCCCCTGAAATGAATCTCCCTCTGGAGCACTAGTCCTTGCATTCCAAACCCTCACTGTCTTGTCATATGAGCCAGACACAATTTTGCCCCCATCTGGAAAGAATGCCACTGAAGTGACCATATTACTATGGCCCTGAAACGGATTCCCCTCTGGGGCACCAGTCCTTGCATTCCAGACTCTCACTGTGTTGTCATTTGAGCCAGACACAATGCTCTCTCCATCTAGAGAGAATGCCACTGATCGGACCCAATCATTATGCCCCTGGAATGGATCTCCCTCAGGAGCACTAGTTTTTGCCTGCCAGATCCTCAATTTGTTGTCCTGTGAGCCTGACACAATTCTCACTCCATCTGGAGAGAATGCCAGTGATCTAACTGGACTATTATGCCCCTGGAATGGATCTCCCTCTGGAGCACCAGTTCTTGCATTCCAGACCCTCAATGTGTTGTCATATGAGCCAGACACAATCCTCTCTCCATCTGGAGAGAATTCCACTGAAGTGACCGTATTACTATGCCCCTGGAATGGATCTCCCTCTGGAGTACCTGTCCTTGCATTCCAGACCCTCACTGTTTTGTCATATGAGCCAGACACAATCCTCTGTCCATCTGGAGAGAATGCTACTGAAGTGACAGAATTACTATGCCCCTGGAATGGATCTCCCTCTGGAGTACCTGTCCTTGCATTCCAGACCCTCACTGTTTTGTCACATGAGCCTGATACAATCATCTCTCCATCTGGAGAGAATGCCACTGAACTGATCCTATCACTATGTCCCTGGAATGGATCTCCCTTTTGAAGACCAGTTCTTGTATCCCAAGTCATAATGCCTCTATTTTCTAATCCTGTAGCCAATATTCTCCCATCTGGTGATAAACCCAAACAAGATATTTCTGATGGTGTATTCCAGGATCCTAGTTGCCTTACTGTTTTTCCTGCCTTCTTTACATTCATCAGTCTGGGGAAACCATCAAACATGGGAATCTCTTCAAGAAAAAAAGGGACAATGCTCAGGTATAAATGTGGTGTCCTTCCTTGTATCTTCCCCAGTACACACATGTCAACCATCTCCCTGATCTGCTTCAACATGTCCCGATTTTTCTCACCCACTTGAACCTATTAAATCCTTAGTTCAGCATATGTCTTACATTTTGAGTAATCTGTGTTTACTTACCTTGATTACCATCTCTAAAATGTCCAAACATGATGGAAGTTTATCCAACAGAAACATTGCTTCAATCCAAAATATCATCTTTTTTGCAATGAATGTTTCTAACACACTTATCACTGCTTCATCTACTGCTGCCTCATCTACTGTGCATTTTCCCAAGTGATATGCCCAAAAAAAGCAACAGTATTCCAGTTCCCCAGGTACATTTTCAGCAATAGTTTTCTCAATCCCTTCTACTTGTTTGTCCAGTAGAAACGAGGATGGCAGGTTACACATATTAAAGTGGAGTTTCTTGTCCATTATGGAAAGACATGCCTTTTCCAATAGGACTTGATGCACAAACTGTTCACAGTGATTTTCCTTACTGCGCTTTGCTGAAAATATATAATCTGGGAAGGAAGCATGAAAAGTATAGACTTTGTTATCCTTATTGTTGATGTATAATATTGATTGCAGGCCTTGCATTGTAGCATTTACAACCTCCACAGTACAGTCAACAAGCTGGGAAATAATTTTGCAAGTCACAGGTGTAGCTGTAGACACAACAGTGTGGACAATTTTCAGGGTCATCTGCCTTTCAGACTCCCTCTGTCCAAACATGGCCTTTTCCAGAATTTCCCCATATAATTCATCTATTCCTTGATAGTCCATGGCATGTGGATCCTGTGCTAGCTTTAATACATCATTCAAATGTTTTTGCCCATATACGTCAGTACCAGTAACATATTTGACAATTGTAGCAGCATAGATGAATAGTTTTCCTGAGCTGTTGACCAGAATCTGGATTTGTTCATCTGTAGCATCTTGAAGTTTATTCTGAAGGAACTTCTTAATGTCAGCTTGAACTAGACTTTTCTCCACATTGTGCAAATAAAAATTTTGGACTTTTCCAGAATTAGCAACCTGGCTGTCAATTCCAAGGTGGCTCAAGACATGTTTCCCAGGTCTACTGGTCATGAAAATTTTCAATCCTGGCATTTGTTTACCCTGGATAGCAGGAACTATAGCTTTTAGGACTTCTGAAACGTATTCACATTCATCCAATGCATCTATCACAATAACTGGTACATGGCCTTCAAATCTTCCTGTCTTCATAACAGCCTCCCATGGTTGTATAAGCAGTTTCTTGACTTGGTCAGATGGCTCTTTGAGGGCAATGCTCTGGTCTTCCTCCAAAACTTTCTCCACTACTTCTCCAAATGTACAGGAGTAGTATGCCAACTGATAGGCAATAGTTGGGATAATACAATGATATTCTTTACATTCTGGAATCTGCCGAGAACAGAAAAATGACCCAGCAAGTAATTGCTGTTCTTTAAGCATCAAGCATAGTGATTTAGCAATTGTACTTTTTCCTGTTCCTGCCATACCACACATCCAGTAGCCCAATGAGGCATTAGATGAGGAGTCTTGTATGATTTCATTGAGAATTCCAACTCTTGTACCATCAGTGCATGGGGTTTTATCTAGACCAACATCATGAGGTGCTTGTTCAGAATTTTTAAGCTTGCTCATGATTAGTGTCTATTTGTAGTTCTTCAATATCAATTTAAATATGCAGGTAGTAACATACCTTCAAAATTTTTGTAGTATCTCTTTCAATCTTGAACAATATCTGAGTCTGAAAAGAAAGGAAGAATATTGCAGATCTGATTAATTCAAAAGCACAAAACCAGACATACCTTACACTGATCATATGCTGTTTGCAATTCTTCACAGTAGCCCTCAATCTCTTGAGTATCATGATCAGCCTGAACTGTTCTGTGGAGTGCAGAATGGTCCAACTTCTCTCCCAACTTTCTGTTGATTGAATTTAGTTTCCTGTAAATAGTGAGATTTTATCACTAAGATTGATATGATTTAAATACCCTGCCAGTTCCTCAAAGTGATGTTCCACTTCAGATGAATTCCCTTGGCCTTTAAAACTGGCAAGTTCCTGTGCCTTTGCTGCCAAATCTGCAGTCATCTGAATCATGTCTTCTTTATTCTTAGCCTTTTTCTAGATTCATGCAGAAAATCAGATGTATATATTTCAATCAAGGGAAAGTCTCACATTAAGAATTTCGAGACTTGCACAAACTCCACCAACTGCTGACTTTAAAATTGGATTGAACTCAGAACACTCTTTAAGAACTTTTAGGAATGTCTCCAAGGAATCTTTGATGATGTCATTCCTTTCTTTGTTTCCAAACATTCTACCAAATGTGTTCTTGAGTTTATCACGTTTACCCATGTTTGTCCTGTTTGCAAGAGCAAATAGTTAATATCAAAAAAAAAAGAATTGATGAGTCTTACCAAGTTGCAAGGATGATAGTGTGTAAACTAGAATGGACACAAGATTATCCCAATGCACGTGAGATCCACTTCACAGCTCCAAATTTTAGGGTTTCAGCAAGTGATAAAGTTCAGTCATAGCACAATTGCAATGATTAATAGAAATACTGACATGTGATCGTCGGATAATGATTCGGTAGGGTTGCGTGAAAAAGTCGGAGTTTTTCACCGAAACGTTTTTCACCGGTCTTTAACTGTTTCTAACCCTGTTTTTAACAGGACCGGTGTGAGGTCAATTTGTTAAAACAGGTAACGTGTATTGGACAATAAAAAAAATGCTTTACACTAAGTTGGTGGCAGGCTTAGTTGAATTTTCCTAGTAAGAGATCTCGAAATCAACCACAACTTATCCTACAGCACTACCATCGCATGTCAAACACACCGACAGTAAACTCAGGCCTTGACATACCTGAAAGCGTTGTCTCAGTACTCTTTCTAATTTGCGAATGCGGACTTCTCACTTCACAAAATGCATTGGCACTCACACTCATAAATTTCAACGAGAAAAATCTTCCCAATACCACTTCGGCTATACCAATTACATGGTTAGAAGATGAAAAGCTCTTCACTGTAGCTACCGGAATCATTAAAGATCCTAGCAAATCTGCCTTTCTATCTGTAGTTATCCTGAAGACCTGCTGCCAGCCTCCAGGAGAGAAAAAATGAATTTTTTTGGAATTTTTTTCGCTTTTTTCAAAGTCACGTGTGTGTGTTAAACTGTTCAAAACAGTTAAAAACTACCCCCCTTGAGGGCCTAAAACTTTTTCACTGTTTCTGACCCGGTGAAAAAAACAGAGGGATTTTTCCCGCAACCCTATGATTCGGATTATCCAAGTGCACGTGAGGACTACTAGAAAGGTTTCAGAGGATAATAAGGTTTAATTTGGACCCTGAGAAGCTGGTAATCAATATGAGATGATGAGGTGGGCGGGCAACAGGGTATAAACAAAGATTATCTCTCACAGCTCCAAATTTAAGTTTGAGAAAGAGTGATAAAGTTTGGGCCCATTTCTGGTGTTACACAAGACTTGACTCGACTCTGACTAGTCGACGAGTCGAGCCAACTTTTGAGTAAGCCGAGTCTTACTATTGACTCGTGACTTCACTCAGGCTGACTTCACTTGTTTTGCCGTCTGTTATTGAAAAAACACTTATTTACGGTTATTAACATAAATTCACTGTTGAGGAGTTGAATTGTTTGTACCAGCCACTTGAGCGACTCTGAGTCCGAGTCGGAGTGAGTCGAAAAATAAAGACTCGACTCTGGAGTCACCGGCATTTTGAGCCGGAGTCAACCGGAGTCAAACCAAAGTGAGCCGTTGAGTCTGTTTTAGTTTTTGCACAATTGATCTATGCATACATAACTATTTCTCACTGGTCCGGATGATATTCAAATGAATACAAAATCTTGTAGACTACCAGTAGGGGAGTACTTGTTACGCAGAGAACTCACATGAGAAGAGAGCTCGTTAAACGGGTGTTCATCGAACAATCTAGTAACCTTCAAGACTATTTGTCTATAATAAAGTAACTTGTAAAAGATTAGTAAATAATCACTGGGAATCTGAAAGAAAATGTAGAAAAAAAGATCAGAAAGGCAGAATCAGGTCCGACACAATCTAAATATGATGTTCGGTGCTGCAACATGGGCCTTGTGCATCTTTTCTTCAAGACTACTTAGCTCGTGCATGTGCACATACAAATATTATTATTAGATGGATTTTTAAATATGTATATTGCTTATATCAAGTGCATCTCGCAGACATTGGATTGAACAGAAACCTTGATGTACCCAGAGAAACTCACAATTTTCTACAAAATAACCCCTACCGGCTTTATATCACTTAAAATTACTGACTGACCTTTGAAATGTTCAATCCCGACACACTGACAACTACCTTTTGTGTCGTATTTATCAATTCTTATGGCCTGGTATCAAAAAATCTAGAGTGATCTATTGATTTATTGATTGAGATTACAAGGTAAATGTGTCATATAATAAAAGGGAATGGGGCGGGGAGAGAGGGTGATGTTCGGGAGGTCAGGATGACATCGGTAGTAATAACTTTCACACGTCTGGTCTCGTCTGGTATACATATAAGGTGATAATATTGCGTGCTCAGCAGTCACCTGGTAGACTAATATTAATGTCACAGAGGCAGAAGCCGACATGGGAGTAACTACAGGTAAAAATACAAAGCAATGGACAGAGGGAGCGGACATAGCAGAATACACAAGTGATGGACTTACCGTGCCAACGAGTGACTCTGTATCATGTAATGTACAGGTGAGCTGAGGAATTATAGGGAGGCAGGGATTGGGTAATTGCGAGATAACAATTGTCAAGTGAGCGGGAAGATGGGATTAAGCGAAATAATGGGCGGGAGGAATAGCCGGTAACATTGAGCGGGGAGTCGCAGGGTCCAGAGGGAGTAGCCGAGTAAGGACGGAAGATGGTAACGAAGTGGCCGATTGTGCATGTGCCATGCAATAGAGGTCTTTTGGGAGGTGTTCCGGACTCCTTCTTTAAAGGGATTTAAGTCGAGGTATTCACAGAATTATTCGGGGTGTAAGGGATTTAACTAGTTCTAGTCTAATAAATTAGCCGCACCCGGGGGTGTACGGCTGTCTAATAATTCCGGTTACATGTGATGTTGAGGTGCTCTGAGCCGATTTCCAAGAGCGACAGTTGCAAAGACGAAAACAACAATACTGATATCCATATTAATCATACCTGTATAGTAAGGAATCAGGATCAAGGTCCCCGATATCCGTAGTTTCAAATTACACAGAAGAAAGAAATTGAAACCCAGCGCGGAGTCGAGAAATGGCAAGAAACCTCAATACATACCAGTATTTGAGGAAGCACGCATTGAGTGGTGAACGAGGGATGTTCGGGTTCCAGTAGTAACAATATATGCCACAAAAAGTATGGTCTCTCGACTACACACTGTCACAGGAAGCTGTCCACGCGGTCCATTGAAGTTGACTCCATTCAAGTTAGTGCAATCAAGGTGTACTCGAGCACTGCTCATTGAGTGAGTGTATGATCATTTAGTTTGGACTACAAGGTGTCGCTGAAACAGATATGGCAGAATCTTAATTGATCCAGAGGGAGTCTGCTGGAAATAGAAGCGGAGGACGCTGATTTTCATCTCTGGTTAAATGGTCTTATTTCTGAGTACTAACAAGGGGCAAACCATATGATCTGAGATCATTCCTCAGTATATTTTACCAGAAAAAAATATAATGATGCCGGTTTGAGCCCAATTCGAGATGATACTTACTGACAAGTATGGATTCAATGTTGTATGTATACAACATTGACAATGGTACAAATCTACAAGGTAAGGAGTCTCAACATCTCTACCATACATCGACTTTGGTTGATCGTCATGTTGTCTGTCTAGGAGAGACTAACTCCGGCCTGGTTTTGTTGGTTTATCTTATACAGACTCCTGAATTTTACTGATCTTGTACTCTATGGATAAATAGTAGTGCCGTATCTTACTGGAATGTTCAATGAATAATGTTTTGACGAGCTCTCTTCTCATGCAAAATCTACGTTCAACAAGTAGTGCCCTCCCAGTAATACTTAGTCTACGAGTTTCTATATTACATTTTGTTCATTCGAACGTCATTCGGATCATTCGGATCATTTACATAAGTGCTTAGATTAATGGGGCAAATTCGGCTGAAACTAAACTTTATCACTCGTTCTCAAACCTTAAATTTAGGCACGTGAAGTACCCTCACGTGCATTTGGAGTATTTTCGTCTGCCAGCGGCCCAGCTTATCATCTCATATTAATCATCAGGTTAGACTAAGATTAAACAGGCTTATCACTAGTACTAATATAATCTAGAAGCAGTCCTCACGTGCATTTGGATAATCCTACGTGCATCTTGCTCCTACATGTCAGTTTTATCGCTCTCTCTGAAACCTTAAAATTCAGAACTGTGAAGTAGATCCCACGTGCATTTGGATAATCTTGCATCCATTCCAGCTTACTTGGTAAGACTCATTGATTCTTTTTGTATATATATTAACAATTTGCTCTTGTAAACAAGGCAGTGATGGGTAAACTCAAGAACACCGCAAAAAACACAGCTCATAAAATATTTGGAAACAAAGAAAGGAATGACATCATCAAAGATTCCTTGGAGACATCCTTAAAAATTCTTAAAGAATCTTCTGATTTCAATCCAATTTTAAAGCTAGCAGTTAGTGGGATCTGTGCAAGTATCGAGATTCTCAAAGTGAGACTTTCTCTTTATTGAAATATTTATCTTTTAAAACTGTACATCTAATTTTCTGTGTGAATCCAGAAAAAGACCAAGAATACAGGGGACATGATTCAGATGACTGCAGACTTGGCAGCAAAAGCACAAGAACTTGCTAGTCTCAAAGGCCAAGGAAATTCATCTGAAGTGAAACATTACTTTGAGGAACTGGCAAGGTATTTTAATCATATCAATCTTAGTAATTGAATCTCATTGTATTTACAGCAAACTAGATTCGATCAACACAAGGTTGAGAGAGAAGATGGACCATTCTGCACTCCGCAGAACAGTCCAGGCTGATCGTGATACTCAAGAAATTGAGGATTATTGTCAAGAATTGCAAAGAGCATATGATCAGTGTAAGGTATGTTTGGTTTTGTAACTTTAGATTTATAAGATGTATACAATTTTTTTCTGTTCTTTTCATCCAGACTCAAATATTGTTCAAGATTGAAAGAGATACTACAAAAATTTTGAAGGTATGTTGATATACTTGCACTTACATATTTAAAATGATATTGAAGAACAACAAATAGACACTAATCATGAGCAAGCTTAAGAATTCTGAACAAGCACCTCATGATGTTGGTCCAGATAAGACCCCATGCACTGATGGCACAAGACTTACAATTCTCAATGAAATCATGGACTGGGTGCAAGACTCTGAAAGTTCACCTAATGCCTCATTGGGCTACTGGATGTGTGGTATGGCAGGAACAGGAAAAAGTACCATTGCTAAATCACTATGCTTGATCCTTGAGAAACAGCAATTACTTGCTGGGTCATTTTTCTGTTCTCGGCAGATTCCAGAATGTAGAGAGTATCATCATATTATCCCAACTATTGCCTATCAGCTGGCATGCTACTCTTATACGTTTGGAGAAACATTACAGAAAGTCTTGGAGGAAGACCAGAATATTGCTCTTAAAGAGCCATCCATTCAAGTCAAGAAACTGCTTATTCAACCATGGGAAGCTGTTATGAAGACAAAAAGATTTGAAGGCCATGTACCAGTAATTGTGATAGATGCATTGGATGAATGTGACAAGGTTTCACAAGTCCTGAAGGCCATAGTCCCTGTTATCCAAGACAGACAGTTATCAGGATTGAAATTTTTCTTTACCAGTAGACCAGGAAAAAATGTCTTAAGTCATCTTCAAATTGAAAATGAGACTTCTCATTCTGGGGAAGTCAAAAACTTTTATTTGCACAATGTGGAGGAAAGTCTGGTTCAAGCTGATATTGAGAAGTTTCTTCAGTGTGAACTTAAGTCTGAACTTCAAAATAATCAGATTACAGAGAAACAGATCCAGGATCTGGTCAAAATCTCAGGAAAATTATTCATCTATGCTGCTACCACTGTAAAATATATCAAGGGTGCAGAAGAATGGCAGAAAAGACGTTTACATGAAGTCCTACACTCATCACAAGGTGCAAATCCATTGCATACTAAACCAATGGATGAACTCTACAGCAAAATTTTTGAAGGAGCAATTTCAATTTCAAAAAGAACACCAGAAGAAAGGAAGGAAAGTCTGAGAGTTGCTCACACCGTTGTGTCTACAGCAACACCTGTAACTTGTGATACCATTTCCCAACTTCTTGGCTATGATATTGAAACTGTGCAAGCTATAATCACCAGTTTGCAGTCAGTTATGTATATCAACAAAGAAGATAAGAAAGTCTATACTTTTCATGCTTCTTTTTCAGATTATATATTTTCAGCAGAGCGCAGTAAAGAAAATCACTGTGACCAGTTGGTGCATCAAATCCTGTTGGAAAAAGCATGTCTTTCTATAATGGACCAAAAACTTTGCTTTAACATGTGTAATCTGCCATCCTCTTTTCTACTGGACAAAGAAGTAGAAGGGGTTGAGAAAAGGATTGCTGAGAATATACCTGGGGAACTGGAATACTGTTGCTGTTTTTGGGTATATCACTTGGCAAAATGTACAGGAGATGAAGCAGCAGTAGATGAAGTAGTGACAAGCATGCTGGAAACATTCATTGATAAAAAAATGATATTTTGGATAGAAGCAATGTTTCTGTTGGAAAAGCTTCCTCTATGTTTGGACATTTTAGAGATGGCAATCAGGGTAAGCAAAAACAGTTTATTCAAAATTAAAGACATATACTAAACTAAGGATTCAATAGGTCCTAGTGGATGGGAAAAACAAAGACATGTTGAGGCAGATAAAAGGAATGGTTAACATGTGTGTATTAGGGAAGATACAAGGAAGGACACCACATTTATATCTGAGCATTGTTCCTTTTTTTCTGGAAGACATTCCTATTTTTTCTGGATTTCACAAACTCATGAAAGTGAAGAAAGCAGGAAAAACATTAAGACAACTAGGAACCTGGAATGCACCATCACGGATAGAATGTTTGAGTTTATCACCAGATGGGAGCATATTGGCTACAGGATTAGAAAATGGAGAAATCATGACTTGGGATACAAAAACTGGTTTTCAAAAGGGAGATCCATGCCAGGGGCATAGTGATAAGGTTGCTTCAGTTGCATTCTCTCCAGACGGAAAGATGATTGTGTCTGGTTCATATGACAACACAGTGAGAATCTGGAATGCAAGGACTGGAGCTCCAGAGGGAGATCCATTCCAGGGGCATAGTAATTCTGTCACTTCAGTGGCATTTTCTCCAGATGGAGAGAGGATTGTGTCTGGCTCAAATGACAAGACAGTGAGGGTCTGGAATGCAAGGACTGGTGTTCAAGAGGGTGGTCCATTCCAGGGGCATAGTAATTGTGTCACTTCAGTGGCATTCTCTCCAGATGGAGAGAGGGTTGTGTCTGGCTCATGGGACAGCACAGTGAGGGTCTGGAATGCAAGGACTGGTGCTCCAGAAGGAGATCCATTCCAATTCCAAGGGCATAGTGGTTCAGTCAGTTCAGTGACATTTTCTCCTGATGGAGAGAGGATTGTCTCTGGCTCAGATGACCACACAGTGAGGGTCTGGAATGCAAGGACTGGTGCTCCAGAGGGAGATCCATTCCAGGGACATAATGGTTGGGTCAGATCAGTGGCATTCTCTTCAGATGGAGAGAGAATTGTGTCTGGCTCAGATGACAACACAGTGAGGGTCTGGAATGCAAGGACTGGTGCTCCAGAAGGAGATCCATTCCAGGGGCATAGTAATGAGGTCACTTCAGTGGTATTCTCTCCTGATGGAGAGAGGATTGTGTCTGGCTCATGGGACAACACAGTGAGGGTCTGGAATGCAAGGACTGGTGCTCCAGAGGGTGATCCATTCCAGGGGCATAGTGATATGGTCACTTCAGTGGCATTCTCTCCAGATGGGGAGAGAATTGTGTCTGGCTCAGATGACAACACAGTGAGGGTCTGGAATGCAAGGACTGGTGCTCCAGAGGGAGATCCATTCCAGGGGCATAGTGATGAGGTCAATTCAGTGGCATTCTCTCCAAATGGAGAGAGAATTGTGTCTGGCTCAGATGACAACACAGTGAGGGTCTGGAATGCAAGGACTGGTGCTCCAGAGGGAGATCCATTCCAGGGGCATAGTAATCCTGTCACTTCAGTGGCATTCTCTCCAGATGGAGAGAGGATTGTGTCTGGCTTAAATGACAACACAGTGAGGGTTTGGAATGCAAGGACTGGTGCTCCAGAGGGAGATCCATTCCAGGGGCATAGTGATTGGGTTAGATCAGTGGCATTCTCTCCTGATGGAGAGAGGATTGTCTCTGGCTCAGATGACAAGACAGTAAGGGTCTGGAATGCAAGGACTGGTGATCCAGCAGGAGATCCATTCCAGGGGCATAGTGATTTTGTCAGATCAGTGGCATTCTCTCCAGATGGAGAGAGGATTGTGTCTGGCTCAGATGATGACACAGTGAGGGTATGGATTGCAAGGACTGGTGATCCAGAGGGAGATCCATTCCAGGGGCATAGTGGTTGGGTCAGATCAGTGGCATTCTCTTCAGATGGAGAGAGAATTGCATCTGGCTCAGATGACAACACAGTGAGGGTCTGGAATGCAAGGACTGGTGCTCCAGAGGGAGATCCATTCCAAGGGCATAGTAGCTGGATCACTTCAGTGGCATTCTCTCCGGATGGGGACAGGATTGTGTCTGGCTCAAAGGACAACACAGTGAGGGTCTGGAGTACCCAAAATGGTAAGTTTCAATTCTATTATCTTTGGAGATTCCATTAAATTTTTTTCATAGTAGGGCAGAATAATGACTGGACATTAGACAATGATGGATGGGTCTCTTGTTCTTCTAATCCTCAAAAAGTCTTTTGGATACCTCCAGAATTCTCTCAATCATTATCCATACACCAAAATCCTGTTATCATTTCAAGATATGGCCATACTGACATTTCTTTTGACAACTGTGTGTATGGTGAAGATTGGGCTCAATGCTATTCTGAATCTGATCATTAAAGCTTGGAAGCTTTGTGTGACTTAGTGTGCACCTATCAGGACAAACTTATAATCTTGTTTTTTTCAAATAATTTTCCATTCTTCGTGTTCTTTTTCTCCCAACATGCTTCCGCATCTTAAAAAAAAGACAAAAAACACCTCCTTTTCATGGTATTTGCTATAACTATATCCTATGGAAGCTTCAACAGCTTCCACCCCTCCAATATTATGCTTGTTGTTTGTGTTCTGTATATAAAGTGAATCTTTTACCTTTCAATAAAAAACATTCTTGTGTAAACTGTCTGAATGATAAGGTTTGACTTGTGATTTCAAGCTATAATTTTCGAGGCTAAAAATTTTATTTCCATCAAACCCAATCCAGTTGTGAAGACCCATGACAATCAGTTAGTAATTCTTTCTCATCTCTCTACTCAGACTATCAAGTCTCATCCTCTTATAGTATCAGAATCTGCTGTTTAACAGCATACATTATCAGCCTTCTATTGCTTCTGGGGGAAACTTGACTCAATGATCCTCACTAGTATCATTGTCAAATGATTTAACTACCATTCCACTTTGAGTCTATGGCTTGATTTCAATTTTCTTCAAAGTATAATTGTCTGAATAATGGCATATGTTATCTTTTAACTTGGAACAGAATAGCCTTTCAGGTGAAATATAACCGTCACATCGAAATTTGTGTGATAATCGACATGTGGTATAAGTATCATTGTTTGCACATAGAGGTACCTGGCTATTCAGTAGTCTTTTATGAGAAATCCGCCCCACCCAAGTCTGCAAAAGAAAACCAAAATATGAGAGACTGAGCTGAGACTTCTTACCTTGTAATTTGTACACATTGAATGCATACTTCTCAGTAAGTATCATCTCGAATCGGGCTCAAACCGACATCATTATATTTTTTTCTGATATAATATACTAAGGAATGATCTTAGATCCTATGGTTTGCCCCTTGTTAGCACTTGGAAATAAGACCATTTTGCCAGAGATGAAAACCAGCATCCTCCGCTTCCATTGCCAGAATAATCTTTGGATCAACCAAGGTTCTGGCCATATTTATTTCAGCAACACATTGTAGTCCGAACTGATGATACACCACCAGCAAGCAGTGCTCGAGGACGCCTTAGTTGCACCAACTTGAATGGATCCATTTATCTCACTGCGTGATGGCTCCCTGTGTAGTCGAGAGACCATATTTTTTGTGGCGGTAAATCATTACTGCTGACACTCGAACATCCTTCATTCACCACCGGAATCCATGGTTACTCAAATGTTAGCTTGTCATTTATCAACACCGCGCCGGGTTTTGATTTTTTCTTCTGTGTAAAATTCCGGATATCGGAGAACCTTGATCCTAACCTAGATCCGAAAATTGACCCAGATGCGAAAAATCTTATCATTTATTGCTATTTTTCCTGTTACAGGCTACCTAATTTTATTTCACGTGTTGCATTTCTAGCCTCCATAAAAAAAAGACCGCTGCTGAATATAAACTTCCAAAGCCAGATTTTTCACATCTGGGTCAATTTTCGGATCTAGGTTAGCTTCAGGAGCTATGTTAAATATTGATATGAATATTAATGTTCTTTTCTGTCCTTGTTTCTCCAGCTGTCGCTGTGGGGAATCGAGGATTGACGTCGACTCAACGTGCGAGCTTGTGCACAGCCGCCCATAAATGGAATTATGGAGAGTGGACCGTGAGAATATTTCGTCAGGGTGCTCTTTTGGTTCTTCTCGTATCGTCCGATTCCCTAGCGAGGCTTTTTTTCCGACACAAGACCCGCCGTCGACTCTCCCCAGCCATTTTCGTTCTTGACTGGACAGGTTTAAACGAATTTTCACGCCTTCAGCTGTACATTTTTTTCACGACAAACATGGCTACAGTGGAGAGGAGCACCCTGACATCACTCTTATCCTCCTCCTCATTTCTTCTCGCCTACGCTCTCCCTCTCCTGTTTGCTTCGTTAGTCCTCACGTTCGCAGGCGCATTCCTCACTCTCGACCGCTCTCGCTCTTTTGCACCTCGATACGATGCTATTCCCGGCTCCTTCACCTCCTCTAGTGCAAAAAAGAAGTTCCAGTTCGTTTTCGAAGGCGGCGTCGGTGGTCTCCTCATCGGATACTCTTTCGGCTTACATCTAACGACCTTCCTATCCCTTCTCATCCCAAACTCGTTTCCATCAATGTCCCCGTTGTCCGAGAAGTCGTTCATCGCTGTTTGGCTCCTCTCTTCTCTCCTAACCACCTTTCTCGGCTCCCGGTACAAGTACGCTGCGCTTGCTTTTGCAGGTGTCACTGGCGGAGTGGTGTTCTCGCTAGCGATATCGGTTATTATTCATCCTTCCCTCCTTACTCGGATTGTCCTCACGTCTATCATCGCACCTATCCTAACTCTCCTCGTCTGTCTCCCTTTGGAACGATTTCAACATCCCTCTCTACGACTAGCCGCTTGCTCCATCGGCTCGTTCGGGTTGGTTCTATCGATAGCGCTACTGGCACATATTCCAGCTTGGGCAAACGTTTGGTCAAGATACTGGTTGAAGTCGAGTTTGGAGTGGGGAGGGAGTAAAGAACGTGGGCTTGATGCTGGGTTCTGTCTGTTCCTTTTGGTTGGGATTGCGAGTGATTACTTGTTGAGGAGACTATTCGGAGAGTGTCCCGATGAGGTGCGTCGTTCTATCAGCTTAATGTCCTTCCTTTGTTGCAAAACTAACTACCCTTATCCTACATCCTCGTACCTATTAGAAATGGGACACCTACCTCGCCAACTACACCTCCAACCTTCCCAACCGAGCAGGCACCTTTAAACCCTTCGAGTCCTTCTGGGATCGATGGTTTGCCTCTAAATCTTCTCGCAACACCACCGGTGATGAAGAGATGATATTCCCAGAGGACCCCAAACACCCCGTCAACCACCTAAGCCCTCTCCACCGAAACGCTTCTTCTTCCCCTTTCTTACCCGGCAGACATTCGTCTAGGAATACACTCCGGTCCCCGAAACTCGCTCGTTTTGAGAGTGGCATCGGTAGTGGGGCGTTTTCCGCTACGACGACTGTTGTAGAAGACGACGCTGATTACGAGCTGTATGGCAAAGCCAAAGCAAAGGAGGCAGACCTTACTACAGGTTTCATACTTTCCGGAGACGAGGCCTATGATTTGCCGGGGAAAAAGACGCAAGGGTTCTTGAAGAAGGCGAGGTCAAATCAGACCAAGAGCAAGAGGTTCACGGCGAAGAATCTGGGAAAGGACGCAGGAGAGGGAGTAAAGAAGAAGAGGGATCCGGTTAAGTTTAGGCCTGAGGACGGGTTTTTGTCTTCGGATGATGAGGATGGGTCGAGTGAGGACGAGCAGAAGATGAAAGGATTACAGGGGACGAAGAGGCCGCCGTACTTGAAGCAAAGTACCTCGATGGCCAGCACGAACACGGCTATTAGCTTCGGTGCTGCCCAGCAACAGCAGCAACGGATGAAGGGCAAGAACGACGGAGTCGACCTCGATAACCTGGAGATTGACTACGAGAAGGAGATTGAGCGACTGAAGGTTTTCAAACGACGAACAACTCAGGGGTTGGGAGACGGAGAGGTACCGGACTACTCGGACTACGAGAGCGATCTAGGGAGTCCAACAACATTAACACCGAGCATAGAAAAGAAAGAGAAAGAAGGAGGGTTGGAATGGACACCTGGGTTCATGAGGAGAGCCTCTTCTCAACATTCGGGATCGCAAGGAGCCAAATCATCATCGACGAACAGCAACGCGTCGACTTCGACATTGGTCCCTCCTGGTTCGCCTGTTACCACCACAGCTTCTTCTGGACCTAAAGCGGGTATAGTACAACCGACACCTACTTCACCTAATGCGGCAACGCCTCCTGCGTTCTTGACTGGTTTAGGAGCGGTACCGGCGACGCCTTCTTTGATCAGAGCGTTGGATAGGGTAGCGTTGGCGCAGAAGGATGCGTATACTGGGGCAGCTACGGCTGGAGCAGGGAATGGGGTTGGGTTACCGAGGGTTGAGGAGGAAAGAGAGGTTGAGGGTCGGGATAGACTCGGAGAGAAGGTTAAAGATGAGGATAAAGATAAAGGGAAACGATGGGAGAGTTTTTGGAGAGATGTTAGGGATAAAGCTCAGTCATAGTCCTTGACTTTTCTTGTTCTCTTTCTCTCTCTTCTCTTCCTCGTTTCTTTTTTTCTTGGGCCTTTCGTGATACCCTCTTTCCTTCTTCCGACTACCTGGATTCTCGCCTCGCCACATCCATATCCTAGCCATAATCCCCTCTATAAACCCATATCCTACGACCCTTTTTCCCTTCCTAGTCGTTCTTATAACTCGGACGTTGCGCGGACATCTTTCTTGCCGGCTATATGCTATAAGCTACATCTCCTTTATCCTTATTCGTTCTTATCTCTTCGAACTCGGTGAAAAATGTTGTTGTTGTACTTCTTACTAACCCCATTGACCTACTACTCTACTGACCGTATTCTTCTTTTTTTACTGACGATTACCTTCCATACTCTCTCGTTTGCCCCTTTTTAACGATTAATTACGATTTAACGATATTATGATTCTATTCAGGAGTTACCCTTCCCTTCCCTCACCTGCAGCAGCCTAAGGCCTTCCTTTCCCGAGTGTACACGCTCAGTTTCGGTCTGTCAACTCGGAAACTGTCGGGCTGACAAGTCCCTGTTCCCGTCCAACTCAGACGTTGAATTGCGTTGTACACACGTTGGTGGTCGACGGCGGCGAAGCTTTTTATGGAAGGCTATAAGGGGAAGCTCGATTGGTGCCTGTAATGACGATAATGATGACGAAAATGAGACGACTTTTTTTTTTCCATTCCTATATGCCGACGCCGAGAAGTCTGCCGAACCCGCTATTTTGTTCTCGGATGGTATTCGGCAAAACATTTTTGCCGTCTGCCGAGTCCCCGGGTGAACCTTTATGGTTCCGCCGCCTTCCGCGCATCCTCAATCCTACCTACTTACCTGCCTTACTTCATGGCGATGTTGCAACCTGTACTGATGACTCCAGAGCGAACAGGCAGCTGAAAGTGTGCAGCTGAAAATGTACAAGTTCAAGGGTCGTGCTAAGAAGTGATCAAAATTTGCTTGCAAAGTGAAGAGCCCGTGGAGAAAGCTGTACTAAAAGACCACATGTACCACTTAAGCCATGGTTATTCCGTGGAATGCCAGTGGGACAGCAAAAGTAAGTGTTTCAAACGTTCAATGTATACTATGTGGCAATGCGTTGTTAACTTTCGTCTTGTTCCCCTACCACTTTTTGACGTTTTTAGGGGCATGGTGTTGCTAAGTCACGGTACACGGTGCATATAATGATATAGTATATGCAGTAAAGACAACTCACCTCGGAACCTCCTGCAGTCAGAACTATAACCCACATAGTTTAATTACTGTTCCACTGATGATCATCCTGACTGTGGCGATTTAATGTGCATCAGTTTATGATTAATGGTGATAAGTGTGGAGACATGGCTGAGCAACAAGGTTCAAGCTTCAAGTTTCATGAAGCTGGTTTAATGCGTCCACGATCTGCACTATCAACAGGGTTTTCTACCGACTCCGATAGGTAATTATCAGTATATGAATTCTACAGAGTCATGTATGTATGAGCGCGTTTTGCTAAGGATTCGCTTCAACACTTTATCATGCTGTCGCTAGTGCTCGCAAATGTTATGCAAGATGAGCCACCATACCACCGCAGCCTAAGTCACTGTGGACCTAGCAGGAACGCATTAACACCGTGGACCTAGCAGAAACGTATTAGCACCGGTACCGGTCGCCATTCCAGCACAATCTCCACTGGTGACGGTCGACTTATTCAATCTCTATGGTCTAAAGGAAGAAACTTATCTCTTTATCTCTTTAAACCAATCATAGGACCGGTCTTTCTTCAATAACTTGACGTAAGTACCCACACTCCAATCATTCTGGCACTATCAACTGATCATCACTCTCCACAAAGATAGATATCAAAACAAAAGAACAGCCATTGACGGCGCTAGGAACTTCCCGATGGCTTAATCACATCACTGTGGTACTTGGGCTTGGTCCGAGTGCTTTTGGAATTAGTGACAACCGGAAAAAAAACATGCATACATAAACGCTCCAGGAGTTCATTGGACTGCTCCGTGACTCAGCTTCACTCTGGTCTCACCGACGTTTTCTTGCTGCCTTCACTTCCACTTGGTTTCGAAGTTTCTATTCCGAATTCCGATTGAAAAGAAAGAAAAGAGTCTTATCCCTCAATAACACGTTGCGGCAATCATGTCGGACCCATCTGTCCTATCTCCGTCCTGGGCTGACTTCTTTAGAGACACTATCATATTGAGAGCAGTGGAAGGGATTTTCTACGGTGCGTGCTAACCTTGACTTTCTCAAAAAGTGCAACCCCCGCCCGCGCGCCCACTCCAAGGCAAAACAAAAGCTCATTATCGTCCAATACTTTGCATCATTAGGATTTGAATGCCTCTTCGCCCTGACATGTGGGTATTTCTTGATGTACGTTCCTCCCTTTGCCACCAAATTTATGTCGTCAGCTCAAAACCTCATTGTTCGATGCATGTTTACTCCCCAGCGACACACAGCTCCGAACCTCAAACTCCCGACGGCTCTTGCTCATCGCGACGATCGTGATGTTTGTTTGCTCGACGATGAACTTTGCCGCCGAACTCAGGTTCGACATAGTACAAATTCAGATGCTAGTCGATCCCAACTATGATCCAACGGCAGAAATGATAAAGTGGGAGATATTGGTTATAGTGTTTTCTACAATCAGCGTAAGTTTATTCGTTACCTCTTCCGTTCCCCTTCTATTTTTGAATTTCTCTATCTTCTAATATACGTCTCCTTCATATGGTTTGATCTACCAGTACATCTTGGGAGATGCCATCGTGGTTTGGAGAGCTTGGATTCTTTTCGATGGACAACAACTGTATCGTGTCCTTCTCGCAGCTTGCGTATTAGGCTCGCTCGGTAAGTAAATGCGTCAATGAATACCGCCCTCTGACTTAAACATCAATCTCCCAATTTATACTATGACATCGCAACTGGGTACATGTATATAGGCACAGGCATAGCATCA
>ML179476.1:0-25388 GCA_004369135.1 Dendrothele bispora CBS 962.96
AATCGAGTTTAATATTGATCCCCAGATCACCCGTCCCGACAAGATTTCTCGCCATAACGACGACATCGCTACTAGAAGTGTATCGAGACGGGATCTTTGTGACCTGCAAGCTCAATACCTCCATCTACACTAGATGCAATGTACTTTTCTTAAATATTATACTGTAGCATTTTGTTCAATTCAGCAGTCATGAGTCATAACCCTCAGGAATTGACTGAATGGTCACAGAAGTCGCAGCAAAAATCCAGTCCTGCCAAAATTTTTCACTGTGACTGAAAAATCTCTGTAATTGGCACCAAAAATGGAAATTTCCACTCAGAAATGCTGAAATTAGTTGGGAGGTCAGTCCCAAATGTGAACTGCTGGAGTGCTGTAACAATTCCACCTGTCACAGGTCACACACCCTGCTGAATTGAACAAAATGATACAGTATCATGGTCCAAATCTCATTATCAATACTTACTAGTAGTCTGAGCACTGTGCCACTGTAGAAATCTAGGTTAAGATTGTGAGTGAATTTCTGCCTATTCTGCTGTCTAAATGCAGGGTGATATATTTCTGTATGTTTGAAAATCTAGCCACAGGCTACAATTTATGAAGAAAAGTTGGAAAAACCACAACAAAAAATATAAAAATGATACAGCTTGTTGTTGGATTTCGTTTCTTTTATTTTATTACTTTATTACTATACAAGATGGACACGTAGATATTAGTAGATACTTATTAGTATTACATACTTTCGATTTGTTTACATGCGCAACCCCTATGCGCGTAGTCACAGTATTTATACTCGTGTCGTTACTAGTGTCACCTCAGTCGCTTCTCTTCTTGTGCTGAGGTGAGTATCCGTTTTATTACCGCGTTACCTAGCAGATATACTAATAGTACAATAGCCTAACGTCTATTTACTCTAGGTATATAATACATTTCATTTAGTCGCTTCTCTTCTTGCGCTGAGCCTAACGTCTATTTACTCTAGACTTCCGCCAGTGCCGTTTATCATATTCTACAGGTTATGGGCCCCGAGCTCCTCTAACCTTGATCAAGTACACTCGTTTATTATCTCGCCCAAACCCGCTTTTCTATATCTTCAGCGATCCCGCTTATTGCCACCTCATTACCCCGTTGCCCGCCTTTACGAAATCTATTGATAACATATCGTCTCCTTACCCGCCTTTTGAGGAAATTAATCCTTGGTCTGACCTTGCGTCTCCGAACCTGTCTGGACCGATTCCGAAGCCAGAAATCTTAGATGCTTCAGAAAACATAGACGATGTGGCTGAAAGCCGTGCGGGCATTTTAGGCGATACCTTTCCTCATCCATTAATTCCCCTGTCTTTGTATTCCATCCAACAGAAGGGCGATTACTTCCGTGAAGTTCCCAAGCTTGAAGCAAACGGCTCGAACTGGGCAGACTTCAAAGAGAACTGGCTATATGCGGCATACGCGGCCGAAATCGGACACTTAGTTGATCCAAAGTTCGATATACCCAAGGAGCCTGTTTTAGGATCAGGAAGAGGGTCGGCTTCTCACTACGAGGCTGAACTGCAATCTTATAGAGCGTACAAGTTGTTGGAGAATCAGTGTAGAGTTTTCCTGGTTCAAAAACTTCCTAGCGACATTCGTAGAGATGTGATGGATGGTGCTTCCTCTTGCAAGGACATCTGGCACAATCTCGTTCGCAGGTTCCAAGTCAAAGTAGAGAACGACACTGCGGATCTAAAGGCTCAATGGATGCTTACTAGTTGTGGAGAAAAGGACAACCTTGATGAATGGCTCACGAAGTAGAGCTTTTGGCGAGTTCACTTGCAAGTAACTTGCACCTCCAACTTGCAAGTATGTGCATACAGAAGGTCATACTCCCACTTGCAAAAACTCGTGGGAATCTATACTTGCCACTCCCAAGTATAAACTTGCAAGTATGCAAGTACTTGCTTAGGTACAAGTACTTGTAAGTACTTGGGAGTACTCACAAGTATTGATCACAAAATCTTTCAGAAAAAATATATATTGGGGTACACCACTTATTCTCTATCACTGTTGTCACTAGATTCCAAGTCATCCATAATCTCCCTGGTTTCTTTTTCTTGCACCTTTTGACTGTGAACCTTCAGTCTTCTGTGACATGTGTACCAACACACTTGCATTTGTTATAAAGGTGCTTGATCAACTGTCACACCCCCTTTCTGAACATCAAATTTCAAACTTCTTCAATTCCATGTTTGCTCTGATGTATCATAAAATTCTTTTTGAAATGTCTATGTTTATAAAACTTTATATGTATAAGTATTAAGAAGATGTCAATTCTGTGTTTGTATCTTGGATTCAGCTTGCAAACCTCTTGGCAATAATAGAGAATATTGATTTAGGCAATTAAAGTTATAAACCACTGGTATCTGTATACCCAGGTATCATCCTATCTGTGCAATTCTGTGTTTGTATCTTGGATTCAGCTTGCAAACCTCTTGGCAATAATAGAGAATATTGATTTAGGCAATTAAAGTTATAAACCACTGGTATCTGTATACCCAGGTATCATCCTATCTGTGCAATGTGCATGTCTGGATACCATCTGCCATACCAGAATAGATGATATTTGCCAAATCAAGTCTGTAACTTCACTCAACCCACAGGTGTGGAGAACTCTGAGGTGATTCTATCAAGGAGTTTGGCCCTATGTAGAAAATTGCAAGTACTTGCAAGTGTACTTGTGGCTCCTGAAAGCTATACTTGCACTTGCACATACTCCCACTTGCAAGTATTATTACTTGGGAGTGCGAGTATCTGCAAGTTTTCCCACGAGTGGACTTGCAAGTACTCACAAGTAACCTCACCTCCACAAAAGCTCTATCACGAAGGATAAAGGAATCGTGAAGTCTATTTTGGATATGGGAGGACAAGTTAGTCGGGATGAAATTCGCTCGCACATCATTTCGAAGGTTCCAAAAACGTATAGGGACTTTATTCGGTCTCAAATGACAGCATACAGGCTAGCTCACGAAGGTATTGCTATGCCTACTCAAGTCATCTACGACGAACTTCGACGTGAATACAATTCCCGCAATCCCATACTTCCCAATTGGGCCAAGTCAAAAGACAAGGCCGGTCAAAGTCCTTCGAGTTCTACAAAGCCACAACACGCTCTTCAAACAGAGGAGGATAAGAAGAAGAAGAAAAAGAGAGACCTTAGCAAAATAGAATGCTACGGATGCGGAGAGTTGGGTCACTTGAGAAGAAATTGTAAGAAAGACAAGAAGAAGAAAAAGAAGGGTGGTGGTGATAAGGAGGGTGAGAAGGAGAAGTCGAAGGAGGAGAAGGGTGATGAGAAGTCCAAGAAGTCGAACGAGTCTAAACCCAAGTCGGAAGAAAGCCAAGCTAACGCCGTTGAAGAAATCGAGTATGCCTACATGGCTGAGATTTTGGAAGATGATGGTTTTAGTGAGTCTGGTGACGATTGCCCTGACCTCCAGGAGGTCGAGGACAGTGATGACAACTGGGATGATGAAGACGAGGACAACAATCCCCCTCCCCGCAGAAAATTTCTTCACTCCTATACCTCCGAGTTTCACGAATGGATGCCCAATTCGACCGAACAGCTATGTCCCGTATCAGACTGCTGTGAGCGTGTCGATGGTTGAGTAGATGATTTGTACATCTTTTTGACGAGAGCGCAATGGCGATCTCGGAGAGTGGCTGCAGTTCATCTAACCACATTATCCTTGACACTGGGTGCACTCAGCACATAACTCCTAACCTCGAAATCTTCGACGATTCACCGAGACCCTGTAAACCCAAGCACTTTAAAGCAGCAAACCAAAGTACCTTTGACGCATCGAAGAAAGGAGATGGAACAATTCACCTTGGAACTAACGAGTTACATCTCAAAGATGTGCTTTACGTTCCGGAGTTGGGAAGCACACTCATTTCCGTCTCTCAACTTGATGCCGCTGGCTACCACTTAACGTTTGGTGATGGTGAATGTGTGATAAGGGACAAGGAGGAGAATGTTGTTGGTTCTGTTCCAGAGTCTAATGGACTCTATAGGATCGTTAACGATGTTGAAGGATTGGTGAACGTGGCGGTGAAACACATTAGTCTCCACGAGTTTCATCGGAGAATGGGGCATATCTCCATGAAGGCTGCAAAGGATCTAGTCAAGAATGGTTCTGTGGAGGGTATAGAATTTACCTCTACTGACGACGATGTCCAATGCGAAGCCTGCATTTATGCAAAGACTTTTCGCAAGCCTGTCCCAAAAACCCGTCAAGGGGAGCGTGCTAAGGAGTTCGGCGACATTATCCACAGTGATGTTTGGGGTCCTGGAAGTGTTGAGGCTAAGGGAGGGAAACGTTACGTTGTCACTTTCACAGACGACTACTCCCGATTAACTCACCTCTATCTTCTCCGTCTGAAATCGGACACCTTCGCAGCGTACAAGCAGTACGAAGCCTGGGTGAAGGTACACATGGGTGCATTAGTCAAAGCACTCCATTCCGACGTCGGTGGTGAATACATCGACAATGATTTCCAGACTTACCTGAAGGAGAAAGGTACAACCCACCTCAAAACTGTTCACAATACGCCGGAGGAGAATGGAGTTGCCGAGAGGTTGAATAGGACTCTATTCGAGCGCGTCAGAGCCATGCTACATGCCTCTGGGCTACCGAAGAACCTTTGGGGTGAAGCGGTAAAACACGCAGTTTGGCTAAAGAACCGGACAGGAATGAAGGCGTTGCAAGGTTGATCGCCCTATGAAGTTGCCTATAAGCACAAGCCAAACCTTTCCAAGGTACCTGAGTGGGGAGTGAAGGTTTATGTGCATACAAAGGAGCTATCGAAGTTGGATTCGAAGGTCAAGGTGGGATATTGGGTTGGGTTCAATGGTGACACAGAGGACTCGCAGCAGAGCCAGGGGCACAGAGTTTATTGGAAGACTACGAGAGCGGTCACAGTTGAGAGGACAGTTATCTTTGCTGTTGAGGATGTTCGGGACGAAGGGGAGAGGGAAGACAACAATGTAGACTTTGACGAAGAGTCCGTCCCTCAAACCACCACTCAACAAACCGTCCCTGAATCTGGACCAATCGCCTCGGTAATTAATTCTGATCCCGTTTCGAAGATGTCCGTTAGTCCCGAGTCAACGGAACCATCTGTTGACGTCACCGAAGATCTAGATCTTGATCTATCAGACGATTCAGACCCTGAATCCACCGACCGACCAACTCGCTCTCGAAAACCTTCCCGTTACGTTTGAGATATCCTCGACGGCGTTGGATCTTCCACAGGTTTGAAGAATGCACCTCTACCGCCCACTACGAAAGAATTCATGAACGTTGTTCACTTCTCGAAGGACGAATTAGGCTTAGAAGCTTGTATGGCAGTTACGGAAGGATCGGATCTGGGTAGCTTGACTGAGGCAAAGTGTAGGAGTGATTGGGGAAAGTGGGAGAAAGTGGTAGAAGAGGAATTGGGCACATGGGAAGTCGTTGAGAAGCCGAAATTCGAGAAGCCAGTAGGATGCAAGTGGGTTTTTAGGATCAAGAAGGACAAGCACCAGGTGCAGTAATACTTCTCAAAAAGCACCCGATAATTTAACTGAACGGCTTTTTAATAAGTATGTGATAACTTTTAGCAGGGGTAAATCCTAGGGATGGGAAAATGTTCCAAATATGGATAGTATGGTGCCCAGGCTTCTTATACAGGCTGGCCTGACCCAGGATTAAGTAAAACCCGCACCCCGGATTTGGAACTGCCCGGCAACTAGTATTTAGAGTTAGGGTTAGGGTTAGGGACAGAATGGCTCCAACTAGCTCTGATGGTGATGCAACCTTTCCACAACCTTCCAAACAGGCAATTCCAGTTTAGGAGGGGTCACAATGGTATTACTAAGCCAATACAACATGGTCCAAGGCAAGTTTAAACTTATTTCATAATTATTTATTATCACATACTTTTTGAAAAGTAGTGCTGTTTTTATGCCCTATAAAGGGTTATCACATACTTATTAAAAAGCCGTTCAGATAAATTATCGGGTGCTTTTTGATTAGAATTACAGCATCAGCTGGGACAAGCATGGGGGAATAGCAAGATACAAAGCGTGATTGGTCGCTCAAGGGTTTACCCAAGAGTATGGTGTCAACTTTAATGAAAATTACACGCCGGTTGCCAGGATGTCTTCTATTCAAACAGTACTAGCCTTGGGAGCACATCTAGACCTCGAAATACATCAAGTAGATGTAAAAGGCGCTTACCTCAATGGTGAACTCGTTGAAGACAAAGTAATCGACATGAAGCATCCACCTGGTTACCCCCGTTCCCCTAATCCGTCGTCGACAGTCCTTAAACTTAAGAAACCAATTTATGGTTTGCGTCAAAGTGGTCGTTACTGGTACTTGAAGTTCGGAAGGCAGCTGATACTGTAAAACTTTTGTAAAAGTAAGGATAATATTTCCTCACGACGTTTGCAAAAGTCAAGGACAAGTATTAGTAGGAGTAAAGACAGCACAAATGGCTGTAGATACTTTTGTAAAAGTCAAGGATGATTATTACAAGAGGTTGTAGACACTTTTGTAAAACTCAAGGACAACTATGAAAATAATAATTTATAATAAGTCCAAAGATGTCTTAAACCAGGCTGTATTGGCTTACTAATACCATAGGAAGCCCTCCTAAAGTCAAATTGCCTGTTTGGATGGATGTGGAAGGGTAGCAACATCACCAGAGCTGGTTGGAGCCATTCTGTCCCTAACCCTAACCCTAACCCTAACAATACTAGCTGCCGGGCAGGTCTGAATCCAGGGGGGGCAAGTTTACTTAATTCCTGAGTCAGTACTAGCCTATATATGACTATATTATCCATATTTAGACTAGTTTCCCAGCCTAGCATTATCCTGAAATACCCCCTTATTAACTGTCCTTGACTTTTGCAAACGTCGTGAGGAAATATTATCCTTATTTATACAAAAGTTCTACCGCATCTGGTGCAGAAGGACGTTGAAAGAGTTGTTGGAAATGAAGCATTGCGAAGTTGATCAGGCAGTATTCTACTGGCAGGATCATGGCCAGTTGATAATAATTGTTGCTTCGGTCGACGATCTAACCATTCTCGCTAACTCCATCAAACTCATAGACCTGGTCAAGTCAAAACTTCGGACAAAGTTTACTATTACCGATATGGGTCCTATTCACTGGATCCTAGGTATCTGAGTCGTCCGAGACTGGTCTAATCGCACCATTTCCCTGTCCCAACTGTCCTACATTGAATCTATTTCGAAGGAATTCGGTTTAGAGGATATGAAGAGATCTTCCATCGCTATGGATAACAGTCGACTTACGTCGGCTAATTGCCCGCAGACTCCTGATGAAAAGAACGAGATGTCGAAGGTCCCTTATAGACAGCTCATCGGGAAACTGATGTATGCTTATGTTGGGACTAGAGTCGATATCGGCTTCGCTATCCATACTCTCGCTCGTTTTGTTACCAACCCCGGTAAGGCGCACTGGACCGCTGCAAAGCGCGTAGTTGCCTACCTTGCGGGTACGAAGGATTGGTCACTTACCTATGGTTTGCAACCGGATGACATCTCAGGGTTCGTAGATGCTGATGGGAGCATGAACGATGACAGACGTGCCATCACTGGTTATGTATTCATGATTGACGGTGGTGCCGTTTCATGGTGTTCACGTTCACAGACCCTTGTTTCCCTTTCCACTTGCGAATCCGAGTACGTCGCAGCGACAGAAGCAGCCAAAGAAGGTATTTGGTTGTGATCACTCATCTCCCAAATTTTCGAGCCTACATTTTCCATCGTTCCTGATCCAACGGCTCTTAAATCAGACAACCAAGCGGCAATAGCTCTTGCGAAGGACCATAGATTCCATGGACGGACAAAGCACATCGACATTAGGTTTCATTTCATCCGTTTCGTTATTGAAGAAGGGAAAATGAAACTTATCTATTGTCTGACCGAAGATATGGTAGCCGACACTTTGACAAAAGCGTTGCCGAATGTTAAAGCGAAAAATTTTGCTAGTTTACTTGGACTTGGTCCATCTTGAAGGGGAGTGTTGGATTTCGTTTCCTTTATTTTATTACTATACAAGATGGACACGTAGATATTAGTAGATACTTATTAGTATTACATACTTTCGATTTGTTTACACGCGCAACCCCTATGCGCATAGTCACAGTATTTATACTCGCGTCGTTACTAGTGTCACCTCAGTCGCTTCTCTTCTTGTGCTGAGGTGAGTATCCGTTTTATTATCGCGTTACCTTACAGATATACTAATAGTACAATAGCTTAACGTCTATTTACTCTAGGTATATAATACATTTCATTTAGTCGCTTCTCTTCTTGCGCTGAGCTTAACGTCTATTTACTCTAGACTTCCGCCAGCGCCGATTATCATATTCTACACTTTCCGTTCCTGGAATTTTATTATTTACATCACAAAATACACGTTTTAGACAAGGTTTCCCGAAAATGCTGTAAGTTGTGTTCTTCGCAACGGGCACAGAGAATTTCTTTCCGTGCCAGAGGCTTTTGACAAACAGCCATACTATTTTCTATCAGGAAGCTGGGCAGACCAGGAAGTGGGTCACTTCCCATTTCCTGAGAGCTCAGCCTTTTCGGGGAACATCTAGAGGGCTTAGATATGTAGCTCAAGGCCTTACGCAACTGTCAATGTCGGCTGTTGATGACTGCGAAGCCTGATCAGGAGATACGCGAAAATTGATGGGTGTGGGTAGGCGATGATGTCATTTTCCTTATTTAGGTCTGCCCCACACAGCGGAGTGGTTGCAAACTCAACAACGGCGCTGTCCCCTGGCTGTCCCCCGCTCCGAAACTTTTTGTGAAGTATTCAAATGACTATAGCAGTAGATTGACCAGCTTAGAAGCAGATATGTCATCTCAGACATGGACTGAACAAGGCATTGACCCATTTCCTGATTTTCACTAAAAACTGACACACTGGAACAGAACATTCACCGTGCACTCAAAACAGCCTACAGTGTCTTCATATCTAGACATAATACACTCACAAGATGCCCTACTGTATGTTGAGCACCATACAATAGGTGAAAGTCTCATAGCTCACCCTCCATAACATAAAAACCCTTAAGGTGACCCATTACCCGATACAAAATAGTAAATCTCGAGACACGTGCTCGCAAGCTGAAATTGAGGTCAACTTCGTTGTCCCGCTCATATAGTATGCCCAGAAAGCTGTACTCTTCTGACTCTTCTTTTCCAGTGAATTTCTGACTCACACGAAGCCTGGGTGCCCAGTAAGTACACTCAAAAGAACGAACTGAAAACTCAAAAAGGAAAGAAAGAACCTGACTCCCTGCCAGTGCGTTCATCATTCATCATCGAGATGCACAACTTCTTTGGGACACTGACATCATTAACCATGCCTGTGCATCTGCCAGTGATCCGAGTCACTCCAGTAATATATCGAAAAGCTGTTTTCATCGCGGAAGCTATGATTTCTCTACCACTGAGTGATCCTTTCCAATGAGAATGAATGAACAATTACCCACTAAGTTAGGGAGCCTCACATGAAGGATTTTTTCTCTTGCAAGCATTCCATCCGTCCTGTGTACACACTGGATAATTAATTATTCGACATCTTGTTTTCAACACCCCTTACGTTAAAATAAAAACTCCTGTTCTTTTGAGTCTGATCATCATCTCGTCCTCCCCTCAAGTAATGACTTTGTCAAACGTCAGGATGATCAAGTACCCACTTGTGAGACTCCTGATACTCATTAAACTGTCAAGTTTTTTTACGTCAAGTACAGTTACTTCAACAAAAACCACCTGTGTATCCTATCCGAACCCCTCTCTCTTTCACCAACGCCAATGGCCAGACCAAAGATTCGGCTGATAACTCGTCTCCAGATCTGGACCAGACATCATATTATATGGTCATTTTTCTTCTTTCGAAAGTTTTTACTCTAGGCCTAAAAATTTCACCCTCCTGTCATTCTTTTGGTAATTGCAACTTTCTCTCATCTCAAACACGCCAATGCAAACAAGTCCACAGCTTTGGATACAGCCATGGGATAGCCGAAATCACGAACGCATGTGCTGTTGTCTGGGTTGCACTGGTCGGAAGGAAGGTGTATGGATCCACGTGCTGAACGGCGATTTTAGGGAAGCACCCCGATGCAAGCAGATACATCATCATTCCTTGGACCCCATTGTGCAAGGACGAGGTCACGACGCACATGTCTGGGTTCTATCTCAACCCCATCGTGTTGATGCATAGTATACAGGAATCAATGTACAATTGTAGGCTGCAACTAACACTACCTACGTACGGATAACTCTATCAGTTCAACCTTGATATGCAGGTGGAACATAAGTCTGAATCTGTTCAAAGGTTTCGAAACCCTCTAAAATGTATTTCGCTGATTCCGAGTAGGAGTTTTTACACGACAACATGCTTGTAAGCAGTGTGTCACCATCAGCCTGTGTATCAGAGGTATGAGATTCTGGCTCTGATGCATAATTCATGTTATTCTAATGAACAGCTTTTAATTTTGGAAGTGTACTATGAAGGTGACGAGAATTTTCTCCACACTTGTCCCTCTAGTACCCGGCTTTGCGCCACCCACGTTATTTTCTGACCTTTAAATGGACTGACTCGTTGTATGCTCCCATACTACTCTTTCATCCCTAATAGCCTGATTTGTTGAGTAACTAGTGTCAGTTCCCAAGTCAGCGATTTCTTGTACAAAGTTCATATTTATATTAACTTCAGTCGTCACTTGGTAAGAAACAGGCCCAAGTGATTGGCATAAACGGCACTATGCTTACTTTTATGGCTTTTAGAAGGGTATAAACATACTTGATTCTTTTTCCAAATAAATTTGGTTTTCCGTTTGTAAAACATTGAAATTGATACAAGGTATCCTCATTCCTTCTAATCTTCAACCAATCTTCAAGTAGTTTCTCGAGTTGGTGTATAGAACCCGAGTAGATGGCATTTTCATATATGAGTCAGGCTGTCAGACGAAATGAAACACGAGGCCATCGATGCAAGCTCGGTGTCAGAACTTGCCCCACTCAAATCTCACCATGCTATTATTGTTCCACTTTCGAAAGGCAACAAAATCATTTGGAGGAGGAGGAGGAGGAGGAGGAGTTTATTAACCGGACTGGTCCAAGAGCTGAACGCCGGGTTCCGGGATGCATCCCGATGGCAGTACATCAGCGATCCCGGGACCATATCACCACCATATGAACGAGCTCATGGCTCATATGTCCAAGGTAGATTCATACAATGATGAAAGGCCGCAATGGTTACATGGAAACCACTATGTACCTGTATCATAAAACTAACAATATCCAAAAGCTACTTACACAGAAGAACCACAATTCTCACTGGTACACTGGGGACATACAGAGGGCGTGTTCAGGAGTGTCAACATGATCGAGACAGCAGCATAGTCAATCCTCGTACAGAAACTCTGTGATTATCAGTCCAGTGGAGCCATTCAGTGACAGTAAGGGGATGATCACCACTTGATCACCACAAATAAATTTAGTATATGCCTTACAGTGTCTGGGATTGTGAATATCAACCAGATATTGTCATATACACCTTGTTTTGTAGTAATTTGTTCCCTTGTCATTGGGTTCTTTTCTGTGTAGCAATAGATAAGTTTTATGATGTCTCTCTTCTATCTCACATTCCGACACGTAGATATTAGTAGATACTTATTAGTATTACATACTTTCGATTTGTTTACATGCGCAACCCCTATGCGCGTAGTCACAGTATTTATACTCACGTCATTACTAATGTCACCTCAGTCGCTTCTCTTCTTGCGCTGAGGTGAGTATCCGTTTTATTACCGCGTTACCTAGCAGATATACTAATAGTACAATAGCCTAATGTCTAGGTATATAATACATTTCATTTAGTCGCTTCTCTTCTTGCGCTGAGCCTAACGTCTATTTACTCTAGACTTCCGCCAGCGCCATTTATCATATTCTACACTTGTTTCACCCTGCACAGATTGAAAGTCACATCTTATGTCACCAGATGCGGTACAACTTTTGTACAAGTAAGGATAATATCTCCTCACGACGTTTGCAAAAGTCGAGGACAACTAGTGGGATCCGGTCCAGCAGCCCGGGCACCTCCGGAAAGCGGTCGAGACGATACTGAAGCGAGGCTATGGCATCTCGGCACCTCGGATAGTAAAAAATAAAAGAATATTTACTGGGAGCGTTACAACGTGACATTTTGAACCGCCTCACACGACTTTTGTAAAAGTAAAGGATAAATATTATAGCATGCTAAATACACCAAAAATGGATTAAAAACCCCTACACTTCCGTCGTAACCGTCGCATTTTGACACGTTTTTGCTCCCAATTCCTAGCCCTCACTACAAATGCCTTTTCCCACCATTTGTCGTCGTGATAGCGCGATCGACTTTTGCAAAAGTAGAGGATAAATATATTTGTAGCCGGGGATGGGTAGGTGATTTGTTCTCTGCGCTTGCGTGATTGGAGCTGGTCTGATTGGAGGACTTGGAGGACTTGGAAGGGACTTGGACACAGAAACGACAGAGTAGGCGAATAGGTAGAAGCGATGGGGGCTGTTTGAGCGGCTTTTGTAAAAGTCGAGGACAATGAAGAAGGGTATGCTTTTGTAAATGGTGAGGACAGCACGTCAAGAAGGGAATAACAGGAGGCGTCACTGAGTGGAATGACCTTGTGGAAGAATGGGGTTTGGCTTAACGATGGTATGACACAGAGTAAGGTTTACATTTGAGTAAGTACTTGAGTAATTTAGCCAAAGTCCAGGTGCCGTCTAACAGAGCTCCGAGCTTGCGTGTTGGTTCATATGACCGAGCGCAGCTGGGCTAAGTAGAAGGGACGAGTGACAGTGTAGGCCGTGAACTATACGGTCACATGAAAACGCGGATGTGGCTGTGCACAGCACAATAACACAGCGCGAATTTGCGATAAGACAAGCTGACGGGGCTACTACGTGTTCAACTGGTGCCGTCTAACAGAGCTCCGAGCTTGCGTGTTGGTTCAAATGACCGAGCGCAGCTGGGCTAAGTAGAGGGGACGAGTGACAGTGTAGGCCGAGAACTGTACAGTCGCGTGAAAACATGGGTGTGGCTGTGCACAACAGGTAACAGAGCGAGCACATTGCACAAGTTGACGGGACTACTACATGTTCGACTAGTGCCGTCTAGCAGAGCTCCGAGCTTGCGTGTTGGTTAAGATGACCGAGCGCAGCTGGGCTAAGTAGAGGGGATGAGTGACGGTGTAGGCCGTGAACTGTATAGTCGCATGAAAATGTCGTGTCAGTAGCGCCGAGTCCCGACAACGCAAATTCAAACCTCAGGACACCAAAGTTAGGTTCCACAGCAGGTAACAGGGCGGAAGAGCAGCTCGTCGTTGTCAATAGTGCCGACAACGCAAATCCAGACTTCAGGACACCAAAGTAAGGTTCCGAGCTCCAAGGAAGCTATGAGAGTATACGATTTTGAGGAAAGTGTGATGTGACTGTAACACAGTCACACGCGGCGAAGGGCAAGAGAGCAGCAAGAAAAGTTGAGCTCATCATTGACAACGGCGCCAACGAAGAACTAGGTAATGAGAGGACGCCAAAAGAGAGCCAGCAGTAAGAGATCAACAGAGGGGGGTCCAGTCAGAATATTGGGACTAGAGAGCAAGAATTGAGTTGGATGCACCAATTTTACTTTGGATGTAGTTTTGAGATGATGGGAGTTTTTTGGAAGATTTGACGCGCGCGATATTCTAGTTGTCCCTTTCGTTACAAGCTACTCAACTTACCATTGATTTTCTTCCATCTAGTGTATTTATAAATGCTACTCGACATTTCTCAGAGGTAGGGAGCACTAATAGTTACTAGCAATGTAAGTCGGTATCAGTCAAACTAAAGTGATGTTAACAACGACAAGCTTGAGGAAGTGCTGAGGGGGAAAACATGCCTCAAGAATAAAGCGCTTCGAGCTTCGAGATACTATCACCAATGAGGCACCCACGAGGTGAAGCATAGCCAAAGCTTCAGTGGAGGTCTTCTGATCAACAGATCCTTTATTATTAAACCTGGCTGGACGAAATTAGGTTCTTAGATAGAACAGAAGATATGAATGGAACTCACCTTGATATGAAAGAGCCGTGTACCGCCCCCCTTGTTCTATCTTTAATCACGCAAAGCTACTTGACTTTCACAAAAGAATCATTTCGTTATATATTCCTCGATGGACCGAGGAGGTCTCAAAATAATGGATAAAGAACCAGAACACAGAATATATCTTACGATGGCCAAAGCCATACGTTGGAGAAAACGTAGACACGTCACATTCGCGCTAGAAACAAAAATAGATCGATCTCTCTCTAGACCAAAGCTTCAACGTTTCAACACCTTCTGTATAGTGAAACTCATTTCGGAGACGATGGGCACTCCCTAACCTTCAAACGAGCGCCCGAGACCATGATCATACATGTCCACTATCCGAACATATGTCGTCAATTCACTGAAATCCTTCAATTAACGCCTGCGTTGGCCTTGAATAATTTTACACTCGTAATCGGGCAGTGCTTTGAATCTGGCCATACAGCAAGAAAAAAGTGGTTAGGTAATGTTCGGAGCGAAGATCAAGGTATAGAATGACCTTTAATCTGGCGCTTGCCTTCGGAATGCGTATGTATCCGCGTCAGAATTCTCCTTCATCTCGTCCAATGACTCCGACTAAATGCGTCCGAGAAGACACAACTGTCACTGTCACTGAATACATTGAATTGAGTACTCCCTTCCCCTCCTCAGGCTGCTGTTGGAGTTAATCATTTGATGTCCTCGCCTACGCCTAAGTTGGCCGCAGTGCTATATCTTGTTTGAATCCAAAACAGGAAGGGTTAAGAACGGTGAGTTGTTGAGATTTGTGGAATGGAAAATCGAGATGGGCATCGAGGTGATGTTGGATGGGATGGTATGATGGAACAAAAGCTCTATTGCTTCGAAACGTGGTCCGTCTGACCGATGGATTTAACCCGAGTCTTAAGCCAGGGAATGTGGGATGGAGAGAAAGATGAAGGGATACATAGATATCGAAGGAACAGCACACCGCTATCACCTCTTTCTGGCACCACGCTTACTGCGGTAGCCGTGTATCCTACCTACCTCACATGGTAATCCACTTGTGCGGAGTCTGAAATCCACGTGGCTATTCTCTGCCCATCGTATGATAAATTCTCTCAACTTCGCTGTGACGCTGCCTCGTCTCATGATACAAAAATTTTATATAAAATCAGCATATTCGCAACTTTTACGCGCACAAGGTCAGATTTACACGGAGGTCGTTTGGTGAAAGGTGTGAGCTGTTTCTGTCTTCCCAATCCATTTCCTTTTTGTTGCGTGTGGAACCTTCACCTGTTCCTCTCCTCCTCCCTCATGAACATCCTTTACAACAAAAACCATTAAAAACTCGCTCCAGGTCAACTCCGTACCACCCGTCGTCTCATCGGCCAAGTAGCAAAGGACTATCTCCGTCTCTTCAAATTTGGTGACTCTCTCTGTACTGCTGCACACTAAAATGCGCTGCTCTCAGTCACATGGCTACCATCATGCTGTTATAAGTCCTGCGAAGAGAACGAGAGTGCAAGGAGACGAAAACAAGATTACGATTGTCCTATGTAGTAGACTACGTACAGGTGTCACGACCTGACCTAAAAGCAATACACCCTTGCCTAACCTAGGCAACCTGTTGGGGAGTGACAGCGATCGTGCGATGGAACCTGACCCTCTAAGCCTCGAGAGTAGTGCGACTAGTCGATATACGCCTATATCAGACTGCGATTCGTGCGAATAACGATAGCCACGGATACGAGGAACCAGGAACCTAGTGTTGGCGACTCAGACTGCGAGCCTAGAAGCTAGAAGAATGGTACTAGTATGGAAACCAAGGAGAATCGCAAGATAGACAGCCTTCGGAGCTGAGTCGACAACGAGAGTGGTGCGAATAAGCAAGTCGTCGCCTACCAGGAAAGTAGGATCAATAGAACAATGTGTCCTATGACAACTAAGATTGGATTCTAACTAGTACTAGTGTTTATACAAGGTATATATACTATAAAGTAAAGGAGTATACTCCTAGCAGCAATAATGCCTCCTCCTCTCCGCTACCCACGATGTCTGATCATCCCTATGTCACCCGTCAACCCCTGCGATCAGCCAAGTCTCAGTGCCACATAAGAGATCAGCCCCTAACGTATTGTATGCCGTGTTCGGAAGTGCGATTAGTAATGATCCCGTGCCTAATTGCACTTCGGAATAGGAAATAAGTTGTCCCGGTTAGGCGATGTGGCTTCTGGTATGGTGGCGGGGGGGCGGACCGGCGAGTTCATGACATTACCCCCCCTCTAGGAATTATTCGTCCTCGAATAATGCGATTTGCAATGGAGAAAGAATAAATCTCCAGATTCGCAAACTTTAACCAAAATGAATGCCGTAAAATGATCGAAAATTCCCGGCAGAAACTCCAATATAAAGTCGCATCGATCGGTGCCACTTCAAGACCTCTCTCTCTAACCATCATCATCACCATCTATGGCCAGCAACTCCAACACCTCCACTTCTACCAACGCGATTTCACCCGCGCAGCGTAAGGAATGCACAAAAATCCTGCAATCCTTTCACAACGCGTCCTCTTTCATCGATATCGACCTAACACGACTTCAAGAACCACTTCCAAACAACCCAGTACCCAGACCTCGCAGCGACTTTCAAGAGTCCGTCGACTTCTGCCATTATTTCGCCTTGGCCAATTTCCGAATCCAAATACGTGCTCACCAAATCACAGGCCTTAACGCCACCGAATGCGATTTCCTTCCAACATTCGACAGTGCCGCCCAGGCCGCCTTCCAACAATACAATCGCGCATATCAAGCTGCTGGTGCAACCAACCCTCCGTCTTTTGACCGTATATCTGATGCCCAATTGATGCATGGAGTTCGGGGTATAATTTCATGGGTTAATGCTTTTGTGCGTGGTTGTTGTCCTCCTTTATTTACCGCGATTCACTATTCCTTCCAGGCTCAAACGTTCGACTTTATCTGCGACCTCCACAACCATCATGCTGCAGAGGTTTACTGCAACGACGAGTTGACGCAGATTTACTTCTGCACTGAGGTTGTGATGAAGGAAATCGCAAACTCTTTCCTTCGATCCGAACTTTGGCAACCGATCGACCCAGAGTTCCCGCCTTTCGAACCCAGTCCTATGATCTCTTTCGGCGAATCTCTTCCTAAGCTCACGAAGCCTCTTGTACAAGAACTCGCTTATCCTAACCCCTTCGGTGACCCTAGCAACAATGAAAGTCGCTATCCTCAGCCGAAATCGGATGCGATTCGTCGATGAAAAGTAGAGTTGGAACGAGAAATCGCGAAAAGGATGGTGGAATGGCTTGCCATTGCCGAACCTGCTAATTACTATGG
Source organism: Dendrothele bispora CBS 962.96 (assembly GCA_004369135.1). Taxonomy (NCBI): domain Eukaryota; kingdom Fungi; phylum Basidiomycota; class Agaricomycetes; order Agaricales; genus Dendrothele; species Dendrothele bispora. The sequence continues at coordinate 17,498 of ML179476.1, forward strand.
TCGGCAAATGACCAACGTGCTGAAGACCGATCCGCGATTCGTCGGCGATTTTCTTTATGGACAGACGCATCCCGGCAAGAACAAACACGCCCATGATCCCTTCTACCACCAGCTGAAAACCAACTTCCCTGTCCCTTCTTATCGTACTCCCTACACACCTGATCCCAATCACGACGACAAAACATGCTCCGGGTGTATAAATTTTGCGATTCGGCGACAAAACGCCATTTCCAATGCTCTCCTGCGCGACTCCGAAGCAAAGGCTGCACCTTCTCATAGCGAGGACGTACACATGTCCTCTCCCCCTCCGATTCGCCCTTTGTCTCCTCCTGATCCCGAAATACTCTCCGTTCCCCTCGAATCCCTACCGCGTGTTCAAAATCGCGCCTATGTTTACATTCTGTCCTCGAAATCGCGAGGTAAACAGCGTGCTCGCAAACCAACACCATCCGAATCAAGCTCGGATGACGAATGGCAGCCGGATGAGCCTTCGGCCAAACGTAAGGCATCCGAAGAACCAGTGCCGGTCAAGTCTGCCAAGAAGCCGAAGCCCAGTGTTTTCATGGCACCTTCTTCCAAAACCGCTCGGAAACCCAAAGGCGATGCCAAAATCGTCGATCTCGACACGATACACGAATGGGTGTCTAAACCGTTACGCAACACACCTGCGATTTATTTTGCCTATCCAACCTATACCGACTCTGACCTACTCCCTTCGATCCCCTGGAACAACAGCGATGATCAGCAGATTCACCCTCCCTCCGCCTCCGAAAGGGTGAATCGCGTGTCCAATTACGCGGCGCCTCAGATGGATATTCGTCCAATGGAAATGTGGAGGTCGACTACTCCTCCTCCTGTCGTGTCCAACCGATCGTTCTCGCGCATTCAGGCCAACTTCACTCTCTCTCGCACCCCTGGTGTCATATATCTCCTCCCTCGCAATCCATGCAAGTTATGCGTGCGACAAGGATTTGTATGCGCATATCCGAAACTCGCATTTTCTACTTGGGACGAGCCTAAACCGGAAAAGAATAGACGATGCTTGGGGTGTCGATGGAGGAGTATAAAGCGTGTGCTGGAAGACGACGACGATCCACACCTGCGACCTTACCAGTGGGATGGGTATAAGTTTGTACCATTCCATCATCGTAGGCCTTTTGGTAAGTTCTGTCTTTACTTGCTACTGTGATTTTGCGCGACTAACGTTCCTTTGTTATCAGTCGCACCTATCGAGAATAACTTGACACCAACGACGCAGAGATGGCGCGACATTGACACGGAGACGGATCGGGGAAATGCGCAAGCGGGACCATCGGGATCTTCTTGAAAACAGTCCGAATATAGTTCATGTATTGTGTAGCAGTAGCGTAGCCTCTTCGTGCGATTTACTCGCAAGATATCATTTCTTGAATGTCGCAAAATGCGACTCGTATTCCATAGTCGTGTGTGAAAAGTTTCGATGTGTGAGAAAGTGAGATTCAACTTTGAATCTATATTCCAAAAAGGTCTATATGCTCCGAAGAGCAGACCAAAGTCGCGAATCTACTCCAATGTTCGTGGCTCAAGGCGTTTCAACATAGGAGGATAAGTCGACTGTCAACGAGGGTGTCCTAAAATCAAAATCCTAAGTCCAAAGTGTTTCCGATGTGCGATTCTCGTGAATCGCAAGTAGTACTGGCTAAATCGCACAGTCTACAACTTCATAACGAATCTACCAGATCCGCCTAGACCTCCCACCAGATTCTCCAGATTCAAAAGGCGTTGTTTTATCCAATCTAGATCTGTGGTGTGTCCATCAGTCATAAGATGGGTGTCGACCAAATCTCTAATCCTTTTAGCCTCCGAGGTATATTCCTCCATTAAAAGAGAACCTTCGAACCACCTCCTTTCCAGATCCGAAACTCGATCGCAAAACACCTTCATCCGTTCGGCTGCAAACCAAGGCCTCAAAGTGGATAGTGGACCCAAATGAATATTATATTCATCTGCTATGGCTCCCATGTATTCTCCATAGGACATCCCCCTTGGTGTCGATTCCATCTCCAAACTGGGTGGGAGCATTATTCGCAGTTCTTCTACGCGCTTCCTGTTTAGTCCTAACATATTGGACTACATTCCGCTTGCGAAATAACTCGTTTAATGCTTCCTCACTCTTCCGATTCGCAAGGATCCATTGCAACACTTCGGAGTATTCTTCATTGAGAATTTCCTCGAGTGATAGCATCAAATCCTTTTGCGATATGGAATACCTCTCAATGAGGTCCAGTTTCAAAGTAGATGTTTGTCGGAAATGATGAATGACGGATGCGATTACCAGCTTTTGGTGTAAGATTCGGTATTGGATAGAGATAGGTGATTGCCTCATTCTTGGGAGCAGGATATCTAGAGCCGAAAACAAACGGCGATTCCATGCGAATACCAAGATATGATGCAAGACGTAGTTTCTAGAGAGTAGCGCATAATCATATGCGACTACGAGAATAGGTTGCATGAGGTTGCGAATCGCAACAAATACGAGTAGTGCCGCCTTGGCACAAGTCATCCAGAATGGGGAGTACCAAGAGTATGGCTCCTATAGCCACAGCATAAGATAAATCGCGGTCCATTAGAGGTTCCTTTAGTCTCTAGAGCTAGATTCCAAGAGTATAGATCTTGATTTCGATAGCGAATATAAGTGCTCGTATACAGAGCGAATGAGTCGAGTAGGGGATGAGTACTCGTCCGTTAAGGAACACCAAGTCTCGTGTTATAATAGGAGTACTTGATACTAGAAACGAATGCGAATCACAATAAATGTGTCCGGTAAAACGGTGAGCGAATGTTGGTGAGACTTCGATCAATGAATGAGAAATAGGGGAACGCAACGACAGTGCACGATCGACACTCCTGAACAGTAAGGAGAATCCAATCTACTGTCACGACCTGACCTAAAAGCAATACACCCTTGCCTAACCTAGGCAACCTGTTGGGGAGTGACAGCGATCGTGCGATGGAACCTGACCCTCTAAGCCTCGAGAGTAGTGCGACTAGTCGATATACGCCTATATCAGACTGCGATTCGTGCGAATAACGATAGCCACGGATACGAGGAACCAGGAACCTAGTGTTGGCGACTCAGACTGCGAGCCTAGAAGCTAGAAGAATGGTACTAGTATGGAAACCAAGGAGAATCGCAAGATAGACAGCCTTCGGAGCTGAGTCGACAACGAGAGTGGTGCGAATAAGCAAGTCGTCGCCTACCAGGAAAGTAGGATCAATAGAACAATGTGTCCTATGACAACTAAGATTGGATTCTAACATAATGTATCACTATATGTATTATAACAAGGATATATATACTATAAAGTAAAGGAGTATACTCCTAGCAGCAATAATGCCTCCTCCTCTCCGCTACCTACGATGTCTGATCATCCCTATGTCACCCGTCAACCCCTGCGATCAGCCAAGTCTCGGTGCCACATAAGAGATCAGCCCCTAACGTATTGTATGCCGTGTTCGGAAGTGCGATTAGTAATGATCCCGTGCCTAATTGCACTTCGGAATAGGAAATATGTTTTCCCGGTTAGGTGATGTGTTTTGAACTGGTATGGTGTAATGCGGGGTGATTGTGAGACCGGTGTATAGTTCATGACAATTACAGTGAGGCAGTTGTGATGATATGATGTGCGTAATTGGGGATATCTGATTATTGATGGATTCTATCGATTTTTGAAGCTAGTGATCATTCTGGGTGCTCTGGCAGTAATCAGCTTTTCTGTAGTTTTTACAATGGCAGCCACCTCGAGCTGCAAGGAGTACACGTTTAGTGAGTGTCATATGAACATCTTGGAATAATTTAGATTCCAAGATTCACTACACTCTCCTCAATGTACAACTTTACTCCATGTTAAGACCTTGACGAGTCAGGTGTCATCAACGGGTACCATTTGGGTTTGCTTTTTGGGAAAACCCGCTGTTTTAGTTGATCCGTGGGTCAGGTACCCGTTTCCCACGGGTCATTAACAGTTCACGGGTCAAGCTCTGTACTTTTGAATCGGTTGACCCGCAGGTCAGACCTATTCTACCTGCTTTAAATGAAGTTATTTCCATTGAAATCAATTATTTGCAGGTACTCAGATAGATAATGTGCATGCATTCCCTGACACTTTTTTCAGCTGTATTCAAGCTTATAATATCTTTTGAATGGCTAAATATAGCAATGATATTTTAGTTGAAACAATTCGTATTCTGCGACCCAAATTACCCCATATGATACCCCCTATTCAGGATTTTTGAAAGGCACTTATTTTTCATTTACCTAGAAGTAGTGACAAAAATTCATTTTTCTGCATTTTTTAGTTGTGTTTCTTGTATATTTTGGGACCGTGTGTTTATATGGGAAAAGTAGTTGATAAAATTCTGGGGGATTGCCCGACCCAAATTACCCCTGTATACCCCTTTTATATTTTTTATCTCCGGCTCCCGGAATTTATTTTGCATTTTTAGACTCTCTCAGCCACAGCTCCTATGGCTGAAGGTGGAGATGAGATCCATAATCGTGCGAGAATTCTGCATCGGATTGTCCGAGACACGTTTTTCTTATCTCTTCTGAATATACCATGTGGTTTTATTAATATCATCCCTTATCAGTCACAATCTGGAGTCCCGTGACTCAAACTTCCTACAGATTTTTAGATTTTTTGACCAAGCTGTTGTTGAGAATGAGTGGTTGCAACATTGGTGAGCCAATGCTTAGAAAGTCATGTGACTTTAAATTTCAGTGTCTGCACAATGTTTTGACTGTCCGTTCTCATCAATGGCACGGTCAAAAAATCCGAAAATTCATACAGAGCCAAATTGAACATTATAGATTGCTTATATGTAGTAATTTTTATCATTTACAAAGTCCCTGTATTCATTTACAATGTTTTATGACTTTCAACTTATATTTATACTTATATTTACTTCCAAGTACTTAATACATAGGGACAATGTAATGTTATTTATTTTTTAAAGTTTTGCATAACTTGACCCATGGGTACCTGCAGACTCGCGGGTTTTTGACCCATGGGTCAGGTACCCGTTTCCCACAGATCTTCAGCAGGTCACAGGTCAGCACTTTTTGACCACAGGTACCTGTCTACAGGTCACGGGTTTGACCTGACCTGGACTCGTGAAGGTCTTTAACTCCAGGTCCTGAGTAATCCTTGCCAGAAATTGCAAGACCTGCCATATGCACCTCATCCGCCACGTTTGCTGACTTCATTCCAGGAGTCCATAGTTTGCTGGGACACTGGGAGCGATAGTGACCCACACCACCACAAAGATTACATTTCAGGTGGGGACGTTTGAAGATTGCCGTATGGTCAGGTGCACCTGCTACAAATCCTCTCGGTTTACCTTGACCCATAGTCGCCATTGCCTCATTTCCACCATCGTCATCACCATCACGATCATTCTTCTTATCACCTCTACTCTGCTGCCTATACTCCTGAAGTACCTCCCGGATGATGAAATCCAAATCGTCAGCCTGTATGTCACGTTGAGTTGTACGGCAGAAGTCCTTCCAGTCCTGAGTATTGGGGAGAGCTTTCAGGAGTGTGGAAATCAACTGAGCCTCAGAGGGAGGGTCCTTGCAAGCCTTGAGCTCACTAGCAACATGTCGGAACCAGCCAATGAAGTCCATAGCAGTCTCGCCCTTTCGCATTTTGAGCTCGTTGAATTGATCCCAATAATCAGAGATCTCCTTGAAACCCCCAGTGTTAACGCTGAGCAAGTGCTGGTACATGGCATGAGGGTCATCAGGGAACTCGCGGATATGAGAAAAGAGGGATTGGGAGATGGACTGGACGATAAGATTGGCAGTGTTAATACGCCTCAAGCGATTTTGCGCTTGATACCACGTCTTCGACAGGGTCTTCGAACTACAGCGTTTCCCCTTGTGTCTCCTACTTCTCCCTACTCGGTGTGGTCTTAGCACTACGACTACCACCAACTGGGATGTCTACGCCTTTGAAAGCCTACGCTGAGGCCTTATTCAAGGGCACAACTTCTTAAGGACCAACTCACTGGCACGCTTCTTTGTTACTCATCTAGTTTTACATGTCGGCGACGGCTTTTACGACGACCAACTAACAGTCTCTCAGTCCTGAGCAGGTAGACCTATCCTTCGATCCATCCGACCTCTCGATCCGATAGTCCGGTCCGATTCCACTTCCTGTCTCCGGTTCTAGCCCCTCCCCTGACTCATACCTATCCGTCGGCGACCGTATCACAAGACCTCGTTGACTTGTTTGTAGAGATTTACTGCACTGCCTTAGCTAATTATTCCTCACACCTATATAAGCCTGTACTCTACGTACCTCTACTCCTGTTTTCTTATTGCTTAGACGTAAAGGTCTTCGTAGTAGAGGCTCCTGGGACATCAGTTGTCACAGAAGAGAACAGTAGAATCCAAGAGTTTTCCCAAGAGTTTTTAAAGTGTTTCCCAAGTTTTCTAAAGTTTCTAAGAAGTCAGTTTGCCAAGTTTCAAGTTTTTCCTTTCAAAGAGTTCTAGTTTTGTTTCCAAAGAGTTACCCAAGTCGAGCATAGAGCTCAAAGCGATCATTGGATCACCCCAAGAGATTACCTACATCTTTATAACTTTTATCCCCCATCTCCTACTCGTTTTGTTTGCATCGTCAAGCTTGGCTTCGCTGCTCCAATAATACTTTCCGTCGTCGCTGTGTTACTGTCTCCGACCAGAGCTCTGCATCATTTCCAGTGCCCTCTGTGTGCCTTAGTAGCAGAGTTACGCTAAAACGCAGGGGAAACTCGCTATGGAGCACTGGCAGCTATGAGTGCAAAAACACACACACAACCACACAACACAAACAACACAAACAACACAAGGGCTAGTTATGTCGGGCAAGTTAAACCAACGTATGTTAGTTCAGGGGGTTCGGAGATAGGATCCTTTATCAAGTAACTTTAGAGTGTATTGACAAAGTAGAGTATATCAAGATAGACTCTAATTCCTTTGAAACCGATTGACTCTTCGACTAATCACAAAGTCTGATTTTAAATAAAATCCGACTCTCATCAAAACGTCTTCTCAAACACACAACACTTGGAGTACCAAACGTGTTTTATTGGTTTGTCTAACTCTACAACGTCGGGATGTAGGATAAACGGAAAGTTGTAACACTATGCACACAGGGCACTAGCACTACGAGGTATGCGGTAATTATAGTCTCTGTAGACTCAGAGTCCTCAACTGCAAAGTGCTGTCACTAAGCCGTCTGCCGAGAAACTCTAATTTTGAAAAGCCCAGCCACCAACAACGCTCTGCCAGTTCGGAAACTGTACTTTTCAGACCCTTACTAGTCAAGTCCCTGTGGACAGGAGCTAGGCAAAAGTATAAGCTGGCAGATTTTAAGTGCTACCAAAACACTGAGACCAACGCAAGAAAAACTGATTTAAGGCTAGAGTCTGACTTTGCAATACCAAGGACATTCATACTGCTATCCTCACTGGACCACAGTGCCCTTGAGCTCCATCATAAGACTAAATTCAGACGTTGCAATACCAGAGACATTTATACTGCTATCCTCATTGGACCACAGTGTCTCCGAGCTCAGTCACACTTAAATCATACTTCCTGGCGAGTAATCTAATTTTCTGGTACATACATACAGGCCTTTTATACTACGAGGAGAGAGACTGTCACAAGAAAATACAGAAACAGTAGAAACTACCGATATCGAGAGATATACATTTTTCTTTTACTCTATATGGCAATATCAGAGACAAAACAGAAATAAAACTAAAGTCCGTTTTAAAACATATGTGCGTTCCAGTCCATATTCGTATATAAAATATTAGGCCAAGTCGAGTCAACCTTTTTGGATCGGATTTTGCTACGTGTCAGTGT
>ML179476.1:27537-49790 GCA_004369135.1 Dendrothele bispora CBS 962.96
TACTACTACTACTACAGTGGGTATTTATACAATTTCGCTATAAACTGTACAGTACTAGATACCCAGTTCGATGTCTGCTAAAATATACAATAAAAGATGAAAAGAAACTGAGCTTGGTAACGCATATTTACAGATAAGGAAACAAGACATAGAGACTGAGTAGGGTTGTGACAATAGACAATAAAGAAACAGAATAAATCTAACAGATCTTGGTATATTGCAGTAAGGAGCTATACCAGGCACACCTATGCCCTATAGCAACTACTAGCGTTCGGAGACGGATGTACTCGTCATCCAGTTGTGTCTTTTCGGCGTATACACGTCAGTATACCAGCCGAGTCTTGCTTCAACGTTCCAACGCTAAAATGTGTATATTTAGCCAAGAACAGTTCCTCTTGCTTCACAAGTCATACTAGAAGTGATTTTCAACACTTCCCATCTTAATACGCTCAGGAATCTATACGATTCCTTTCCTCAAAGGTTTGTACACAGTTGACCCCTATACACGTACTTGTGAAATAGCGTAATCGTAATTACTATCACATGACGCGTTCTTCAGCATGTACAAGCCCGTTCTTATTAGGTTCTTTTCGGTCCAGACACAGCTAGACTCTAATCGGAATAGCTTGTCCGTTGCATTCGGAGTTCTTCTTCATATAACAATTGATCTTTTGACACGTTCCTTGAGATCCGTGGATACACGTTATTCCGGCCATGAGTCATCGTAATTTGATAATTTAGCGTACAAGCACTTTAGAGGCATCGTAGCCTTGGGTAGAGTCTCCAGGATAGATCAATGTACGAATGACTTAGACACCAACTCGTAGTAGTTAGATAGCCATACAGACTATTATAACTACTTAGAATAGTCTATCCTTGTGGATCATAGCTGAATTCCGCTTTGACTGACAGTTTGGGCTCACTTCAGTCCTCTGTCAACGCGATAATGTACCTATTATCACTAAATCATATATTCTTTCTTCAAAACGCGAAAATATGGACCTATGCGGTAACGCTGAGTTACAGCGCATTATCTCCCCCAAACTAAAAGAACTGACCGTCCTCAGTCATGCGCGTCACCTGACAACGCGGAGATAACTCCGTTGGTTCTTAATTTAGTCCCGGCGGCGGATGCGCCCATAATCAATCACATGTCATGATCGGTGTCAAATGTTATGTTTTAGGCAACTCTTTTTCCGAATATGGCAAGGGGACACCTTCCTGTGGCTTCCCCTACCTCCCAGAACGCTTTCCTCGCTGTGCAACACCTCGAAAACGGAAATGAACGGTGTATGTCATAGCGTTACGGCATCACCGCACATTTTAGCGTTCTTGTGCATGTTCAAACCTTATTCTGTTTGTCTTTGCGCCAAAAGTCACGCACAAGTTGAACTTGTCGCGTATTTAAGATCCGTGGCCACTGACTCGTTCTTTCTTTCCAACTTTCAACTCCCACTCTTCCCTTTCGACGCCCAACGCCCCCAACTTCCTCAATGTTCCCTCTCTCTACTACGCAACCCGACTCTATTCCGCTGAAATGGCTCCCAAAACTGCCACCGCCACCAAGATCAACTTCAAGGACTCCGCTGTCATCGACAGGCTTGAAGAGCTCCGCAAGCTGCTGGTGAAGGTGAAGAAGGATGAAGCTGGTGGTAAAGTCGGCTTTGCGACGTTTAGAGGGTACGAGAAGCAGGTGCCCTTCTTGGTATGTCTTTCCTTCTTTATTTTTACCTCTTCCTCTTCACTCGTGAACTCTAGTTCACAGAGTTGCTGGACTCCAGTCCAGACGAACCTTTCTTTTCCTTCGTCTTTTGTTCACTTACTTTTGCTTTTCGTTGTAGAAACAACTTTGTGCTGCGGTTAAGCCAAAAGACGCCGCCGTTCCTGGCAATATCCGCTGTCTCGTTGGTCTGGCAGCAGAACTCGCCGACTTTGTTGGCAAAATCCGTGATTTGGATCAACCCTGGCTTCCCTCTGAAACACTGAGGGAGGCATTGATGGAGGCCGACGATGTGAGTCCCTTTCTCTTTCTTTCACGTCGCCATCCCTAATCTCAATCTTTTTCAAGACTTTGACTTAGACAATGCGATTACGCTGCCGGAGGACTCGGTACATTGCCATCTTGCCCCTGTCACCCCTTTTGCGCTGATTAAGCTTATTTGAAGGACGGTGAAACATCCGGCGCAGCTTCTCCAACTCCTGGTACGCCTGACTCGTTTCATTTCATCCGTCGTTCAACCGCTAAGGCCATGTCTTCCCCAAAAGACGCCTCTCCCGCTGAAAAGGATCGCCCCAAGCCTAAGCAGAAGGCCAAATCCACTACTTCAACCGTTGAGGAGTACTCGCCGGTCCGGCAGACTTCAAAACAAGTCCCTCCAGCTGTCCAGAAACCTCGTGGAGTAAAACGACAACTGGAGGTTGCCATTACAATGACGCCGGAGAGTACCTCTGGCAACAACAAAAACAAGAAGTCCGATGCAGCCAGGCCAGCTAAAAAGGCCAAAACCTCGGTACGTTCTTATTCTTTCACTGTATTTCTTTCATAATGACTTCTTTCGTTGCAGACTACTGCTACTGAGCCCAAAAAGGGCATTTTGAAGAAAACGACCGCCCTCGCTGAGCCTCGCACTCGTCACCAGCATTCTCGAGCTCAGTCTGCTGCTCCGAGTGAAGTTGGACATGAGGAGGAAGATGACGACTCAGACTCTCGACCACCTGCGCGGACGATCAAGGTGAAAAAGGGGAAAAACCGCGCTCGCACCCCCGCTGTCAGCGACGCTGGAGAGGAGGAGGAGGAAGAAGAGGAATTGACCAAGCCCCGCTGTCGATCTACACGCAAGGGCAAGGAGAGGGAGAGGTCTCCGAGTCATGATTCAGACGACGAAGGCCCCGTCTTTGGCCCGTTCGTCCTTCCGACAATTCGGGAGACGTCTACTGAACCCCCTGTGCTGATTGACCATTACAGGCCATCTCGATATGTGAGTCCTTCATTCCTCCGTTACTTCTCATGGTACTGACTACCATTATCACCCTTTTCGCAGACTGTGTCCTATCGTCAACAAAAGGCGAACAAAACAGTGAACGCGTTATCTCAAGGTGCTTTAGTCTCTCTTCTGTGTCCTCTCCATTCATTGCTTATCCTCATACCCTTATACAGGCTCTGGTGACCTGCGGGTTATCGCTCCGCTGGCAACTAGACGTCCCATTTCAGTGGACATTGAGACTTTCCTGTCTTCGAACACCTTGACTGCCTTCGTAAGCGTTACTCTTTTTACTCTTGTTGACCACATTACTCATGTCCCTTTACCTAGGCTTTCGAGCCCTGCATGCGTTGCATGGAGAGAAATCTCCGCTGCAACCCTGTTGCTCCGACCAAAGGGGCAAAAGGTCAATGGATCATGCGCAAGTGTGGTCATTGTACTACGGCTGGACAGGTCTGTTCACAGACGCTTGACCTTGGCTCTCTGGCTGATGTCAAGAACCTTATGTCCTTGTTTTTGCGGGACAGCGACCTTGGTACGCATTCCTTCTTCTTTATACTCCTAACGCACATTGATTTATTCTTTTCAGCGTTGAGAAGCGTATTAGAGTCCCTTGGCAATCTGTATGACATACAGAACACTACCTGGCAGCAGATCAATCTCTCAGTCACGACCCTTGCCAACATCAAAGACGACATCGAGTTCAGGAAGAAGCGCCTTCACCAGACTGTCCAAAACCCAACGATGCTGTTGCACTTGCTCGGTCAAGCCAACAACAAGCCTCTGTCCAAGAAGCAGGTCGACCTTCTCCTAGCGGCAACCGGATGGCACAAGGACGACGAATTTCTTACTGGAACCGAGTTGGTCTACGACTCCGACGAGCAGGAGTGGAAGGTCAAGAACCTCCTGGAACCCACAGGCTCTGTACGCGACCCTTCTCTGATGAACGTCGACGACAACGACTTCGAGCTCAGTGGAGGTCTTCTTTCCCCTCTGCCTCCTTCCACCAGCAAGGCGTCCACGAGTAAGGCTTCTTCTAGCAAGGCCTCGACGACTCAAACGCAGGAAGACAACTTTACAACACACAGTGGAGACGAGAACGGGGCTGGACCCTCAACTCGGAGGAAGTCTCGCTCAGCGGGAACTACTCCCAAGCACGTCGAATTCACTGGTTCCGCGTCTGCGTCGTCCCTGTCACTGCTAGAGAGTCCAAGGCGAAGAATCGACCTCGTTCTCCGGTTGCATCTCCTTCTGCTTCCAAGAGCGCTAAGAAACAGGGATCTAAACCGAAGAACCGGAAGTGGTATGTTCCTTCACTATAACTCTTTCTTTTTCTTATCTCAGCTAACTCTCAACTTAACAGATTTGTCTTCGTTGTCTTGAGCCTAGCGTCGATGGTTGTCTGTTCTTGTAGCTTGCTTTACTGAGTATTGTATGGACACTGTTTGGGCCCTTATGGCCATTTATATCTTTGTTACATAGTCAAAACCCAGCTCCTATCTTGTTGTTACAGTAGATTCAGGCCCTACTGTAATATTTCTTGTTGAAATATATGCCTGACTTTCTTGGATTGACTCTGCGTGCCCCTAGTAAGCGTGATTACTTAACTAAAACACTTTGAGAGTATCAAGCCGAAGGACTAAGCTAAACACGTAAGTCTTAGTGCCGAAAACACCTCGTACAGCGTAGATGTGAATATATAAGGTTGACTTGTCTTTGAAATGTTCCTTCAATGCCTTTCGACAGGAATGATCCTTTTGATAGCCATCCCTTTATTCACACTCTACTTCCTTGGGAATGCCCATTCTGTGGGTTACACAAACGCATGTCACTTCGAAGCTCTACCAATATTCTAGCACTGCGTCGCTGGAACACTGACAGCCTGCTAGGACTCAATCGATTTCCATTGCGCAAGTTTAAAGGCCGGCATGTCCATGACGGTTTGTGGAAACACACTTCGCGTTCCCTCGAAGACTTGTGAGTAATCTCAACACGTCTTTTCGTAACCTTTCTGGTTTTAACCTTAACTTAGCCACAGCTACCATCCAACTCGTACTTAATGTACTTGTTCAGATGTTCGCTGAAATATGATAAGGTAAATATTCCTTTGAGCATTCTTCTTTCTATTGATGTCTTACTATCAATGGACCTAGAACAAATGTTTCTATAGTTCGTAGTAGAAATGTAGTAAATTTGCATGTAACCTTGTCATTTCACCTAATTTCAACGTTATTCCCATGCATATGATGATCTCCGCGTAGGATGCGTTAAAATCGCAAAATTTGAGGTCTTCTTATCGAATTTTGCCCCATCTCTCCCCCAAACTAAAAAAAACATCGTCCCGATGTTGGCATGAGCGGAGATTTACAAATATGGGAATATATCAAATGGAGGACCCTGCATTATTGCGTGATGTGCAAATGAATGACAACTCAATTCCAACTCTAATCACGCGAAAATCTATTAGAGATCCGCACACATTGGCAATTTGATTTTCACAGATCTGATCTGTGGCTATCATTCCGCACATAAAATATCGCAAGTCCTTGTTGCCTTTTCGACACACCCATGTCTTGCAATCCACCCCACCATCCTTATGAATGCGACTATTGTTGCTTCGGCGCTCGCCTGGTACTTCGCAGTTCTACCAACGTTCTTGCACTCCGTCACTGCAACACAGACGGACTTGTTGGCTTGAATCGGTACCCCAAAGATCAACTTAACCATCGCAACGCTGAACTTCGTCTTTGGAAAAGGACCACTCGATCAGTGGAGCAACTGTACGCTGTATCCTATTTCTTTCTTTCTGGGCATGATGCTGACTGTAAAGCTTGTAAGATTCGTTTCCGTTTCAGCCAGACGTTCCCAACTGACTAGTCCTCTGCGACTAGCACCACGTAACTAAACCTTTCTTATCTTCCTGCTGAGCAATACTAATGACACGTAATTTAGCGTCGATAGTACCCTATTGCTTGATAGGATTTGCTACACCGTTGGACATAATGGAGATAAATAATCTTCTAGTAAATCTATGTAGTTATGCAAACGTTTGTAAATAAATTGGATCGACACTATTTCAGTGAAATTTCTCCAATAATATTCCGCACATCCGCTCTCCTATACGATTTAGCGTTATCTTGTCTAGAGTCTCCATTAGACGAAATAAAGGATGATTGGTATGTCGACATGGATCACGATCGACTAGGCACCACCTGAGTATTCTCTCATGCAGCTTTCTAGAAAGGACCCTTGTTCGGAATGTGAACCTGAAATCACCTTTACAATGCGTAGCCTTCAACCCTCGACCTCAAGCCGTATGGATTCGTGGCTCAGCGCGTCCCTGTCAGCTTTTAGCGAACACTCAAGTATAAAAGATGTCAAGATCAAGGTCAATAAACTCAACCCAACCTCTACATCGTTAATACTATGGCCCCTACAGCCGTTAAAAACGTTACTTCCTGGTCTGCAGATGACTGGCTCAAGCGAACCGCATTGCTTACCAGCATGTTCCGTCTTCATCTTGACGCTGGCACTTTCAACGAGAAGTGCAAGTCTGCCCTTGCTCTAGGCAATCACTTGGTACGTGATAACACTGAAATGCCAACTCTCTTCTTTTCTAACGATCTATTATTGCTAGGCTGCTACTCCCAATGCCGGAATCTTCAAGAAAGAAGACGCATGCGTTCAGAAACTTTTGGAGAGCAAGACTTTCCTCGAAAAACAAGCTAGGGAACAGAACCTTGGATCTTTGCACACTGTCAACACCATCAACAAATATCTCGTTATCGTCGGTGCTCTTGGAGGATAGGAAACGAAAGGTACGTTGTTTGTTATATCAACGCGTATTCTTGTCGTAACCCTTCCCATACATCTTTCAAGGCTAAGACTACTCACTCTAAGACTGTCGTCAGCGATAGCGACGAGGAGTCTGTCCAGATCATCATTTCCAAAGATGAGGACATCGAGGTTAGTCTTTACCATTCCTTCACTCATGGTTCGTCTTTTAGCGTTGTTTTACAGATGGCCGACGCAGGCTTGAAGGATTCAGTCCATGCACCTTTCAAGGGCAAGGCAACTCGTGGTCCGCCCCCAGTAAGTTATATTCCTTCTTATGTATATTCCGATGCTAAATTTGTAAACAGAGGGCTAGCCGTCCTCCTACAGTTTCCCAAGCTTGTGCAGCGACGGTATGTATACCCTATGAAGCTCTTCCAAACATGGATACTTCATCAGTCGCATTGCGGAAAGCTAACCATTATCTTGCAAAGGCCGAGGTTACCAAACGTCTTAAATCTGGCATGCCCCTTTCGAACTTTAGCCCTCTTACTCCTGGTAAGTCCTTCTGCTGATGACTATACACGTTATTATACCATATAACTCCAGTCCAGAACAGGAACGACTTGTGGCGCAAGAGAACCTCGCCAGTGCAATCCAGGAGGCTAATGTTCTGCCTTTCCTTGCGTTTGACAAGCTTCCCACTGAGGCTTTCAACGCTGTTCAGAATTTTCTGGCAAACGAAATAATCTCAGTTCGTCATCAGATTCACTATTCATTGCAGCATCACCGTAGTCTTGAATCCGCGTATCAAGAGTCCGTCCGAGAGCACTTGGCTCGGGCCAAACTTAATTCCAGCGAAGATATGCCATCGGAGGAAGCAGATCCTCTTGCTACCATCAATGGTGAGGCTTCCGGAAGTGGTACGCAGGATTAACTCTCTGGTGTTGCAATTTAGCGTTCTTTTACTTGGTATACAAACGTCTATGGCTTCTTGGTTTATAGGACATCTGACTTCGTAGTACTCATGTAATTAGTCTCTGCTGTATAGAACTACTTTTCACGAGTCAGGAGCACGTGTGCCCTTCTTTTGAGACCTTGTCTGCCAGCCCGAGTCATCATCCAATTCATCGGACTCTTCCTCAGCATGGGAAAAGTTGGACTCATTTGGTGCAGGACCACTGTACTCCACTACTTCGCCTTCAGTGTTCAAGTTAGGTATTCTTAGGTTAGGTATTGCGTCGAATACATAATCCTTCCCTGAGACTTGTTCTTTCTGTTCTACATCTTCAGACATACGATGCAACTCTTCAGGTGACATCCCTATCAAATCTTGGATATTATCAGGTAAGGTTATAGGTTCATACCTAGCTTTATGTGGTAGGACTCAAAATGCTGCGACTTTTTCACGCAACACCGATCCATCCATTTCCGCTAAAATATAAGCACCACCTCTAGTTCGTCTTATAACGGACCGATATATCTTGGATACATCTTTCTATCCAAACTTTTCTCAATCCTAGTGTTTCGGACTTGTACCAGAGTACCTGGCTTGAAATTCCAATCCTTGATTACATGTCTGTACTTCTTTTCGAACTTGACAAGTTCTTTTCGTTTGGTTTCAGTAACGCGTGAAATCATTGCCTCAACATGTACTCGATGTTTAGCTAACGCCTGAGCTCTATAACTAATCAGTTCCTCAGTGGTGAGAACTCTGTCTGGAAGTTTGACCAACCAAGTCAATTCCACAATATCGAAAGGTAGAATTGGTTCAGCTCCTAGTGCGATAAAGTAAGGAGAGCAACCTAGATTCTTTCTTACAGTTACTCTATCAGCCCATAGTACCGGCTTCAAAAACCAATACCATTTAGCGATATCACCACCAGTGGCTTTAACCAAAGCTTGTCCTATGTCGAAGTGAGCTCTTTCGATAGTACCATTAGCTTGTGAATTGTACGCTGAAATTGTTATTCCTCTGATACCATACTTGTCTTCCAGCCATTTCAATACAGCCTTCATCTGTGGTGCGTTATCCGTTACTACTACTTGTGGACAACCCCAACGACAAATAATATCATCAAAGAACCATTCAGCGATGCTTCTAGTATTCTCCTTTCTTAAAGCTCTTCCTTCAGACCATCTTGATAAGGCACATCTGCCATGTACGACATCTTTGCATCCATTACTTGCAGGAGAGACCTTAAATACGTCTACATGAACCTTCTGGAACAGCGAAGGAGTATATGTAACAGTAGGTGGGATCTTAATCAACCTTAATTGCCTGTCTTGACATGCTTGACAAGTACTGACAAACCAGTCAACATCCCTTTCCATATCTGGCCACCAAAATCGTTTTGCGATTGTGGCACGCGTTGCAAATGCACCCTTATGTCCTAAGTTGTCATGTGCAGCATGCATCATATACATCCTCTTTTCTTTTGGTACAACTAGTAAATGTTGTCCATCCATTTGTTCATTCCGACGATAAAGCCTTCCTTCTTTATCTACAAAGAATTTTGCAGCTTGTCTCATGAATGCTTGTTTCTTTTTCTTAGGCAAATCATTCAACACGTTTACGCTGGAATCTGAATGCCATTTCTTGATATCCTCTAACATATCATCCAGCGAACAACTCTCTTTTGTACGATGCCTCTCCTCGTAGGGATGATCATGATCCCATGAGTGATCACTAGGTGGCATCATTAAAGATTGCGCGAATTGTGACAGCTGAACTCCATGTAGAGCTTGGATTCTTTCTCTTTGAAGTTCATAGACTCTTTCTTCGTCTATCAATTCTTGAATATCATCTTCAAACTCTTCAATAGTAGTAGCCATATCATACATATAACCACCTCTATTGTCAATATCATGTTTGAACTCCTCAAAGTCAAAAGGTTCCTCATCTTCCTCTATATCCATTCTGAATCTAATGGGTTCTCCATTATCCTCATCCATAAGGTCCTCCTCTGTGGTAGAGTAGTCCTTTCAGATGATTCTGAATAAGGTCTTCTGGATAATCCATCAGCTAGGGCATGAGATTTCCCTTTGATATGAACTAATTCAAACTGATACTTTCTTATTTCTTCAATCCACCTATTGATAGTAGCATTAGGGCCACAACTAGGATTTTCTAGCATCCCCTTGATATAGCTAGCGTCGGTTACTACAGTCAGATCCCTACACCCATAAGTAGTGTAATAAGAGTCTTCAAGTGCTAGTTTCAAACCATACAAATCTCTCTTGGGTTGTGAAAATCTAGCCTCTCTCTCATTCAGGGTAATAGATCCAAAGTGAATATAATTCTTCTTTTTAGGATCATTAGGATCTTCTTGATATAGATAATAACCAACAGCGATATATGAAGTATCAACAGCTAAAATGATTCCTTTCTCATCTTCGTAGTTGACTGCTTTCAATGGTGGCGCATTACATATGCCTTCTTTTATCTTCTCAAATGCTTCAATCTGTGGCTTTTCTCATTCCCAAGGAACATGTCCTGTAAGTTTATTCAAGGGATTACTGATTGCAGCGTAATCTTTCACAAACATTCTCAGCTGTCCGGCAGTTCCCAAGAAACTTCTTAATTCAGACACATTCAAAGGTGTAGGCCAGGACTTGATAACTTCAACTGTCTTACCATCAGGCTCTCTGCCCTCGTAAGTACAGCGATGTCCAACAACCATGACTTCTGGCACACAGATGAAAGTCTTCTTTCCTGAGAAGGTTCCTCCAGCATATTTCATACGCTGAATTACACAGTTGACATTTCCCATGTGTTCCCATACAAACCTTCTAATCTTTGGATTCTCAGGAATGGTTTCATAACCACCACCTGGCAACTCATATCTTGTAGCTGGTCCCTTGATTGGAACGTCATCAACATAAGGAATAGTAACATGGGGAATTTCGTCTTTCAAAATGAAAGTTACATCATCATGGAATATTGGTACAGAATTAGTCCAACCCATTGGTAACTTCACTAGCCTATGCATCCCAAACGGTGTTTGAAACACTGTAAGGTCACGCAAATCCTCTTCGATGTACCTATGATCATAACCAACAAAGATGTCAAATGTCGCTAAACAGGCTCTGCCCATAAATTCGCGTGTGACATCCGCTGTGGCCAGAGGTACACCTGAGTGTTGAATTGTAACCTTATTGAGAGGCTCAAGACTATGGACTATCCTCAGTTTACCATCCTTCTTCAACACACAAAACCACTTAGATCTGTATGATGAATTCGATGGTTCATAGGTTCCAGAATCAATCTTAGCTCTAATCAACTCACAAACTTCCTTATAAATGCCTGGAGGTATAGGTATATTTCTTTCAACCCAAGGTGTATGAGGGACTACTGGAAACTTTACAGGAGGAAAATATTCCTTCTTGAAATTACCAGCTTCTTTTGTCTCCCATGCAAAACCTTCCTCTTGACATTTCATAAGTTCATGCATAAGTTTCCTCTCTTCAGGCCAAAGAAAATCTCCTGGATGATTATCATCTATGATTTTCTTTCTTTCTTCAGTGTATCTTTCACCAGGTACAAATTCCGGAGGGTGAGTAGGAAGTTCTGGCATATCAGCCAATGGATCTCCTTTGATATCCCTCTTAATATGAAACTCTGGTGGAACTTGTGTTTTCACAGGTCTAACTTTCACACCAACCGGTTTATACTTTCTTGAACCATAGACTCGTACCAACTTATAGCGTTTAGTGGATTTACGCGTTGATTCGTCTTTATGGTTTTCAGTGGTTGGGCTTATCTGGAGTCGATTGTTCAGTGTACGCAGTGTCGGAGTTCGAAAACGACGACTGCGAAACTACTGGTGGTTGCCCCTGACGCTATACACTATAAACAGGCCTTTGAGATTGTTCTCTTGTGGAACACTGTTGCACATACTCTTCTAGTACGGCAGCTGCTTCTTTATCTTGTTCAGCTATAGAATCTTTAGAAGCCATTAAATACGCTTCGTTCAATTCATCAGTGCCAAACACTTTCTCATCAGGTAACTTATACCCAAGCATCTTTATCTCGCCATTCTCATCCATTTCAAGACTAACAGCACCCTCTCCCTGTTCCTCAACTAGTTCCTCGAGGCTGCCCAAAAATTTACTTCAGCAGGATCACCCTCATGATCCTGTTCCTCACTTACAGACTTTTCCAAGTCTTCTTGTGGTACCAACTTTTCAGGACCATGTCTCTTGATCTTGACACCATCCCTCCTGGAATAAGTACCAATTTGCTGTCTACGGCTTGAATTAGGGTCTGTCAGCGTAATATACTGATCTCCTTGCTTGGTATTCTTGACTTCTAGTTTGGGCGTCCAAAGGGTGCCCACTTTGGACGTCCATGGACACGGGTGCCTATGTGGGCACCCCTAGAGATAATACTTGACTGGTCGTCAACTAGAAGGTTTACCTGGCAACAAGAAGTCCTGTGAGTTACGGTTCGAGCGCAAAAAAGGCAAGTTTTATACCTCGTTACTAGAGTAACTGCTCTCTGGAGTACCACAGGTCCCAACTGGTCATGCACGACCTAAAACTGCCAAGGTCAAACTTCGGATTCAAATAACGGAGAAGTATCATGTCGCTAAGGAACACTCCTGTACTGCGTTGTCATCGTGGGACTTTCTATCGGACCTTTCCTTCATGTAGCGGTGACCGCCTCTGGTTTCCATGCTCACATTTTCGTGCAAAGAGTAGGAGGGGCGGGGTGGTTGGACGAACAGTGGAGCGACCACGATACATGGAAATAAGGGTACGACTATGTGACAAACACAAACCAGTCATAAATGGGTTTCCAGACCGCCGTGCCGTATCAACGCTTGTTGTATTCGAAGTGCCTCCTTACGTAGAAGGTCCTAAAATAGCTGCAGACCACCCTCGAAGACGCGACGAGCTCAGCAACGAGCGGTCGAGGTCGGGTTCAATAACTGGTACATAAATACCTGTTTCGAAAGCCTTGTAGCCTTAAACCATAACAGCCTGTCCAAAACTAGTTTGTCAACTCCCCGGACCAGAAGCTACTATCGTTGGTACTGACGTGCTTGCCTCTGCCTCAGGTTCGTCTGAGGTCGCAGGGAGTAGGGAAAGTTAACGAAAAGTTACAAGACGCGGTTCCGTCCCATCGCCAGGACTGGCACTCAGTCTTAAGAGAGAAATAAATAGTTACAGTACAGTGAGTGGTTTTAAGGTGCAACACACAATGTAAAGGTGAGGGAAAGAAATGGAAGAGGTTCTATCTTAGGGAGGTGAACATCCATGGAAGGCGAAATCGAAGAGCCAGATAGGTGGCCGAGTGGTGGACTTCACAGTTTCAAACTTTACGAAAGCCCAAGTCCTAAGCTCGACGAGAACGATACACACGACCTGCGGTACCAAACGGTCGGAAGCGACGGCGAACAAGTTAGACGTGGGTTTGTACTCCGACCTTCATTAAGTACATTTGGCTGCAGAAGACTGTAAAACCAAATACTGGGGCACAAAGCACGAGAGACAAGAAAAACAGAACATAGTTTAAACTTGAGGCCAACCCCGTACTACGGAGGCGTTCCAATCGGTCGAGCCAACTCAGTGTCCACAAGTTCAACAGCACAACAACCTCGGGAGAAACACTAAAGAGAGAACGGACAAATCTGCACTCGTACAAAATATATCCTTACATAACTTACTTATGAATGGAGAAATGCAGTAGATAGACAGCCGAGTGGTCGACGGGAGAAAAAGAGGGCAACAGATAGTGCGGTGAGAAAGACAGCGAACCGGTGGTTAAGCGCGAGTGCCTAAAAGAAATGGTAAAACAGTAAGAGAAAAAAGTAGAGGAGAGAGTACGGCTGTAAAACTTCGAGGAGCTTTGGTGCAAATGCGACGAGGAGATCGACACGACGACCACAGTAGAAAAAGTATTTGTACAGTTCCGAAGGAACAAAGTATCATGCTCCAAGTCGTAAGAGTTGCAGACGCCCACCACCAACGAAACCTCTCCAGTCCCTCCAGTTTGTACTTGACCTACCACTGCTACCGTCGAGTCTCAGTCTCCTCAACACACATAGAAGTATAAGACTCGGTCTCGAGAGCTCACGCCCTCTCTCAAAATTTCCTCCGTCACTTTAGAAACGATCCGACAGTACTCCCACAAATACAAAGAAACCTGACCCTAAACCTCACCCACGTCTCCCCCACCCGTTATCTGACAAAAGCCCTCCCCCTCCTGTCTCATAATAGAAGCTTGAGTTCCAGTGATTGGAGTCTGCCGAGACTCCTCCTTCTACGTGACAGCAGACAAGGGATAACTCAGCAGTCAAAAAAAACAAACAGTTAACTCACCTATTCTTCGAATGGTAAGCAAACGTATACAGTTATTGGAAACACTGGTAAACATCGGCCTCTGTGCGGCGGAGAGATCTGGAGTCGTTGAGGTGGAGTTTACCTGCTTGTATTCGAAGTTGACGTAACTTCCGCTTACGAGGTGTACTTTTTGACAGTAAAACGAGACACTAACCCTCGACTAACTGCCTCTTCGAAACGGTCCACACGTAGAGAAAAGGTAACTCACATACGTCTGGTATTGGAACCCGTGGTCTACGCCATCTTGAAAACATATTTATTCCTATTATAAAGGAGTGCTGCAAACGTTTTCAGTTCCTGTCAATTATTCCCCCATAAAGTCCTATTACGATCCGACCCTTTGACCAGATTTATACCTATTATATCAGTATATATCCGATCATGACTGGGTCCTTAATTCATTTGAACGGGGGGGACCTAAGCTTGGACGGGTCGTCGATCATAACAATCCCAATCCCAATCCCAATCCCAATCCCTGTCTTACCGAGGTTGGTCGAGACCACTACAACGATGGGAAGGTGTAGGTAGGTTTGTCCGTTAAACTGAAATCTTCCCGAAGGATTCCATAATCATTCGGTTATGTCGGACCAAATTCTGTTGAAACCTGAATAATATTTAATAATAAAATTATCAACAGGAACTCAAAATGTTTTCACAGATGTTGGAGAGTATTATTAGTAGGAACTGAAAATGTTTTCATAGATGTCGGTAAGCACGACAGAAATGGGGATGATCATGAACAGGAACTGAAAACGTTTGCAGCACTCCTTTATAATAGGAATGAAAATGTTTTCAAAATGCCATAGTCGACGGAACCCCCGTACTGTGCAGGAAAGAGAAGTGTATCACTTAGCGGTATCTCCTTGAGTCGGGGGAAAAGGCAACTGTTGTTCACCATGGGTTACCAGGTAAGGAAGAGTGGGAACATTCCGTTAGAAGGTTCCACTCGTTACCACTGTTCAAGAAAAGGGTAAGGCTTTTTATAGGAGCGGTTACAATACATTGGTGACTGTGGATAACATACGACGTCCACGTAACTGGAAGTGAGGAAGGCATAGACACTTATACAGTTGTTCGAAGACCCATGGAAACCACGGCGTCTGTTACATAGCTCGACAGTACGGTAGTAGTCATAGGTGGCAGTAAAAGTTCTGGAGTTCGTTGTACAGCTGATGGCACAACAAGTAGGTCAACAAGGGGTCTTCTGCGGTTTCACTTACTTAACCTTCGGACAGGCATTTTGGGAGGAAGTGGTAGTATTTACTGTGACTGACTTCGACTACCATTCGTTACAGGCGGAGGTACGCGTTCAATGTGTCCCACGTTCGCGGTACCGGAAACTGTACGTTTCCGGTATTTCCGGTAACTGTGCGGGGGTACTGAGTACTACACTGCCTGTGTACCCGAGGACGACAAGAAGCTGTCTACATCTTATCAAGTAAAAAATTATTTTGTTGAAACTTTCTTTAAAATGTTTCTCTGTCGCCGGCTGTCTGCCGTCATGTAAGTTTGAGTCTGGTTCTATTCTATTCATGTTTTATGTATTGTCCATTCGCTATTCTATACGTTAACCTTAGACTGCTTGCAGTCTTTGTTTCTCACTCTTCTTTTTCTCTCCATGACATGGCCGTCGATCATATCGTCGTCTATGGCATCATGTGTATCGTTACATGTCCCCTTTTACTGGGAACCCCTGAACGTTTATAGTACCCCGTTGATCCACCGATACAAATTTTGTCATGGCCATTACGCGACACTGAGTCGCAACGGCGTACTCGGGTATAAAAGCGCAAAACTTCTTTCTTATATACTAAGTCACTATTATTCATATAATAGCGCAACTGTCTCCTGACTTCACTCGGGTTTGACAGTCAGTTTCGCCTTAAGTCGATACAAGGTATTCTATCTGATAAGATGTCTCCTAGATTTCACTCGGGTTTGACAGTCAGTTTCGCCTTAAGTCGATACTAGGTGTTTCTATCTGATAAGATTCATAGATACCACCAGACATACTGATAGATCGATGATGTTCAACCACAGATTCAGTAGCATATAACTATAGAGATTATGATCTCTGAGATGGGTTCCGATGCTACGGAGATTTCACGAGCATGCGATTTAATAGTTTAATACTACTGAGTACCGGCCTTATTGCGCATAAGTGCCCTAGAGTTCCTTGCACAGTTTTCTAGCTAACAATATAATTCTTCTTGAGGCTTACGCTGCCTGTTCGATAAGGCTAATCTCAAATCGACATAGGCCTGGCCTTTCTTGGATTGTTCGTGCCCACGTTATGTACGGCTTCTTGCGCAGTACACTATCATTAATGCTAATGCGATAAAGTGTTCATGCACATATCCCCAGTTTACACGTGTTTGGAAGTTCCTTTCCTTAGCATACCTAAGGACTCGCATAATTCTACCCTTCACAACTCTTAGTGAAGATCATACTGAACACTTCGTTCTCCTTGACAAGAAACGATTTATATGTGTAAAATCGCAACCTTGCAACTTCGTTCTGAGCCGACCATATGACTGCGCATATGCGGCTTTTCTGTGTTGACCTACTGCTCATGTAGGCAGAGGCTTGCGATCATCAACGATATCCCGTATCCACACGGACCATATCGAGGAATGACGTTATATGGTTCTAGACAATCTAAATAAGACAAAGAAATAACAGATAACAGTGTTGGGATGAGTCAGAGATACAGAACAAAGGAATAGACATTTATACGCAATGGTTGAGTCAAAGAAAAATAGAAAATAACATATAAAATCGCCTGTAGCTTGACCCATAGATCATGACATGTCAAATATCGCTTTAGCATATTTATGGGTGACATCATCATCATCATGGGGTCTCATCATGGTCTATGTGCTGACGCCTAGGTTCACAGAGAGCCTCGCATGGATTTGCGGCGAACGGAACCGGTCAGTTATCACAACTGTCCTTAGAGATTTTGTTTCTAACATATTTCTTTCTAAAACAAACTTCAAAATTTCTTTCTTCAAATGGTCATAGAGTCTTGACAGATGTAGGATGTGAGCTTCAAATCGTCATTGAGTCTTGACAGTGATAAGGAGCTTCAAATCGTCATCGAGTCTTGACAGTGGGGTCATAACAATTTCTTAACCTGCACAATAACCAGTTAAACACTGAAACTTTGGAACTTAGACATAGAGTCGCCTCTAAACTTAGCATGAAAAATGTGATAGCGTGTGTGTGTGTGTGTGTAACCAAGTAGGAAACATGATTCTGGTGTTTTCTGGGAAAGATTTCTTCACAAGACAGTGAGTTTTCGTGAGCGTAATGTGACAAAACACTATCCAAAAACCACAAAAACCACAGAAACAAGATATCTGTGAACTAAGTGAATGGTGGTGTAATATAAAACCTCGGGTGGCGCTCCCCGAAAAACAGCTTTCTTGAAAACTTGAATCACGTATATTTTTGCTCGCATATCGAGTGACAAAGCGTAAAGTCGCTATAGAAGCTCTTGCGCTTCTATAACATTTCAACCAATAGTTTGAACACTATTGATTCTAGAGTTTTAACTGCGGCTCCTTCTTGTTTCGCAAAGAATGACCCTAGCTGGTGGTTTCTCTTTTCGTTCCTTAGTTCTTGCTTAGGGACTTGGACTTCAAGTCGCAGGACAAGGTAGAAAAGTTGGCATAGGACTTCGTAGTGTTTCTAGCCTTTAGGCAAGACTTTCTGCAAGCTGCGATTTAGCATTTTTCTTCGTTCAAAGTGTTCAACTTTGAGCATGAGAACTAAGTGTCAGCCTTGTTGTCGCAGGTGGTCTTGTTCTTAGAGTCTAGAACTTGGGGAAAGTGGAGATTGATGTTGATGACATAAATCTTGGGGTAATGGAAGTGGCTCTTAGAGACTTCCGTTATACAGACTTGTTGTTGGACGTGTTCTTGGTGTTGTTCTTGGAGTTGTCCTAGGGGTTCTCCTAGAACAAGGGTGAAGCTAAGGCTTCAAGTTACAAAGTCGACTTCGTCGATCAGTTCGAGTTTCACTGTTCAACGGGTTCGCAATGTTTCATGGAGGATATAAGCTACGACGAGTTGGGCCTTGAAACTGCTTCATAGACCTACTCAATCTTCTTTAGAAGCTTCATCGGCCACAGCTTTTCCTCCTGCGATTCTAGTAAAATCGCAATTTCATGTACCTTACCCGCTGTTCTTTCTAGGTACTTCCAAATCGTTGCCTTACAGTTCCGCTAATACGATTCAAATTCCTTCTCTACTTCTTTCGCATAGGTCTTAGTCACCTATTACCGGCACCCTCACATTTCGCAAACTTCCTATAACACTTATCTGTGTCCTAGTATGGAAACTTAGTTGCGCTTGCGAAGGACGCGATACATGCGCTTAAAGTTGAACTTGAATGCTTCGAAGTTTTCGGTGGCATGCGATATAGATTGCCCCTTCGACATTTCAACAAGAATTTTCCAAATCTGTTTCTTAAAGAATCCCGTTATTGAAATAACGATGGTCGACGCCGTCTTCTGTCCTCTCATCTCCTAGGAATACTATAGCTCCTGTAATAATCACGACGATTATTTCGAACACGATTGGTAGAGCGACGCGAAATGTCGCATCCACGTCTACTCCTACTGAGACTATAACTCCTACATGGATGGTTTGGAGAACAACATCCCTGAGCAGCATTTCTTTATCATTAGTTCTTACGATATTTCCTTCGCTTCAGGTTCCGACTTCGGTTTCTTCTTCTGGTTCTACTTAAGGAAGTTTTCTATCGACAAAGCAATCTAGCTTTGGTTCGAGTTTAAGCGCTTAATTGCCTCTTTAGACACAACTTAGTTCTATGAAACGTTGTTAACCGCTTCATGTATCAACTGTCCCCACGATGTTTCCTAGTCTATCGGCTTGACTCGTTAAACAGATTCGGTTTCTACTCAGGATCTTGACCGTTGGTCTACTGACGATCTCTCATAGAAACAACCAAGACACGTTCGTTTCTTGTAGCTTACTTGTGACAGGCAAGTCTCTCTAAAGAGCTTTACGTATACCCATTAGTTCGTTCTCTGCGTAATTTGAAGCTCTATCTTGGTGTCATGTAATACACCTACGGGTCTGTGATCCGTTGAGTTTTAGCTTTCCTAGCGTTTCGTTTCCCCAATTTGATACGGTTTTCGATGGGAAACGTCAAGACGTCTTCTATTGCTTCGACGATACTAAACGCACTTCTTCCAAAGGTTGAATCCTTAGTTATAGAGATTTTAACTGCGGTCCTTCTTGTTTCGCAAAACTGCCCTAGTTGGTGGTTTCTCTTTCGTTCTTAGTTCTTGCTTAGTGACTTGGACTCCTCATGTCGACATGACAAGTCGAGAAGTTGTGCTTAGGTACTCCTTGTTGGTCGATTCTTCTTTACGCATGACTTCGGACTTCAAGCTGCGCTTTAGCATTACTCTTCATGCATAAGTGATTCTACTTCCAAAGCAAACATGGACTTCTCAGCCTTGTTGTCGCAGGTGGTCTTGTTCTTGAAGTCTAGAACTTGGGGAAAGTGGAGATTGATGTTGATGACATAAATCTTGGGGTAATGGAAGTGGCTCTTAGAGACTTCGTTATACAGACTTGTTGTTGACGTGTTCTTGGTGTCTTCTGGAGTTGTCCTAGGGGTTCTCCTAGAACAAGGGTGAAGCTAAGGCTTCAAGTTACAAAGTCGACTTCGTCGATCAGTTCGAGTTTCACTGTTCAACGGGTTCGCAATGTTTCATGGAGGATATAAGCTACGACGAGTTGGGCCTTGAAACTGCTTCATAGACCTACTCAATCTTCTTTAGAAGCTTCATCGGCCACAGCTTTTCCTCCTGCGATTCTAGTAAAATCGCAATTTCATGTACCTCACCCGCTGTTCTTTCTAGGTACTTCCAAATCGTTGCCTTACAGTTCCGCTAATACGATTCAAATTCCTTCTCTACTTCTTTCGCATAGGTCTTAGTCACCTATTACCGGCACCCTCACATTTCGCAAACTTCCTATAACACTTATCTGTGTCCTAGTATGGAAACTTAGTTGCGCTTGCGAAGGACGCGATACATGCGCTTAAAGTTGAACTTGAATGCTTCGAAGTTTTCGGTGGCATGCGATATAGATTGCCCCTTCGACATTTCAACAAGAACTTTCCAAATCTGTTTCTTAAAGAATCCCGTTATTGAAATAACGATGGTCGACGCCGTCTTCTGTCCTCTCATCTCCTAGGAATACTATAGCTCCTGTAATAATCACGACGATTATTTCGAACACGATTGGTAGAGCGACGCGAAATGTCGCATCCACGTCTACTCCTACTGAGACTATAACTCCTACATGGATGGTTTGGAGAACAACATCCCTGAGCAGCATTTCTTTATCATTAGTTTTTACGATATTTCCTTCGCTTCAGGTTCCGACTTCGGTTTCTTCTTCTGTTCTACTTAAGGAAGTTTTCTATCGACAAAGCAATCTAGCTTTGGTTCGAGTTTAAGCGCTTAATTGCCTCTTTAGACACAACTTAGTTCTATGAAACGTTGTCGACCGCTTCATGTATCAACTGTCCCCACGATGTTTCCTTGTCTATCGGCTTGACTCGTTAAACAGTTTCGGTTTCTACTCAGGATCTTGACCGTTGGTCTACTGACGATCTCTCATAGAAACAACCAAGACACCTTCGTTTCTTGTAGCTTACTTGCTCACAGGGCAAGTCGCTCTAAAGTAGCTTTTAGCGTTTACCCATTAGTTCCTTCCCTTGCGCTAGTTTGAAGCTCTACCTTGGGGTCATGGAATACCCCTACGGGTCCTTTGATCCGTTCAGTTTTAGCTTTCCTAGCGTTTCGTTTCCCCAACCGGATACGGTTTTCGATGGGATAAGTCAAGACGTCTTCTATTGCTTCGACGTATACTAAACCCGCGACTTCTTCTCCGGGTAGAGATCCTTAGTTATATGATGAGACTACCGGAGGTAGTTCCTTGTCTTGCTAGCAAAACTGGTCTACTTGTTCCGGGAGGTCTCAAGTTTTTTGATCTTGGAGGTTACTAACCTGGACTCCTCAGTTGTCGACTTGTCAAACCGAGAAGTTGTCGCTTCCAGGTACTCCTTGTTGGTCGATTCTTCTTTGCGCATGAATTCGGACTTCATCAATAACATGCTTTCCCATTACTCTTCATGCATGGAGGTCGATTCTCCTTCCAAAGCAAACATGGACTTCTTAGACTTTCATCATCACTACTTCTTCTTCAAGTTCCTTGATTTGTTCTGAGGGTTTTCCTCCGTTCGTTCCGATTCGTTTTATGTCGCTCCGGAAAACGTTTCTAACATGGATAGTTATCATCCAGGAACGGTTTTCTCCCTCTAAAGTTAGGTCTTCAAGTCTTCAGACCTTGAGGTTGGCCTGTTTGACCAAGACCTTTCTTATGATCAAGGTGATTATTTCTGTTTCTAGGTAGACATAAATTCTTTAGTCATCTACTTCTCTAACGTCTCTCTTAGATAGCTCCAAGTCAACATGATCTACAGCGACTTAATTAGAGTCATAGAGGACGACATGCTTCTAGACAGGATTCTTCCCGATCCTTAACGTTCTATGTTGGATTTCTTTACGTCCGGTACTAAGTTCATCTTCCTTAACTACCGTGTGTACTTCTTTCATGGCATGATCTCATAAAGCTTGAGCTCCTTAATCGCGTTGGTCCTAACCTTCATGATTACCTCGGTTCTCTGCTAAATGGCCTTCCACGATATCAAGTCGCACTACAACATCTCGTTAAAGCTGTTCTAGCTGGCGGTCGCCTATCTCTCTTTTCCTAATAGCAGCGACGTTCTGCTCCACTTCTAGATGCTCATCAGATGGGGTTCTAATTATTAAGAGTTCTTCTCCATCTTACGCACGAACTATCACCAAGAGTTTATCATAGATACCTATGATTATAACGTCAACCGGAACTATAGTGAACCCTAGGTCTGCAACACTAGGTGTACGTTTCACGTTTACCTTTAGACTTGGGATGATCCCCAAATCGATCTTTACATGGTAAATCTAAACCACTGTAATGGTAAATGAATGTTCAAGTACATTACCTATTACAAGGAATACTTCAGAACTACCCTGCTGGTAAACTACAAAATCACCTTTCACTC
>ML179476.1:57727-70890 GCA_004369135.1 Dendrothele bispora CBS 962.96
AGACAGAACCTGATGGCTATAGCCATGAAGGTGTAGTCCACGTAGAAGTGGTATCTTAGGTATCTAGTGGCTATATACTAAGACCGTTCGAGTCTCCGTCGGCACTAGTGTAGAAGTTCTAGGGTTCCTAGAAGGAATGCGGAGTTGCCTAGTCAGAATCCGTTCTCCTCTCAATACCGTAACACTATTAGGAAAAGGTTCCGAGCTTCCTTGTTAGAGTGGCGGAGACGTAAGCTATATTGACGACCACCGTTTTGATTGAAGCGCACAAGTTGGAACTTGAGAGCCTACATAAACTCGTTGTGAGTATGACAAGATTACGTTCTTATGCTACAACTAATTGTTGAGTTCGTTAGATTTACATTCATGTACAAGTTACTCTTACGATTGAGATACTAACAAGAACTAGATCAGATTTGCCGTTTCTGAGAGATGGAATATATGTATACCTTGATTCTGTGGTCTCTCCATACGCCTTTAATATCAGAGACATCTGAGTCTCAGGAGTTGACGTTTCACGACAGTGATTCGGCAGGCGGCTCTTTGAGGTTAAAACTTTTCGGGTCGGTGGTCGTTGCGAGACGGTCAAGTCTTTGACATGAAAAGTCTGGGAATGATCAGTTCAGGGACACCTGTCCTCGATCCGTTTTCATATTCGACCGCCTAAAATTCACGTTGGTTTTGTGACTCTGGTTGCGTTCTTTTTGGCTAAATTCCGATCTCAGACTGAAACGTTATGGTTCCTGTAAATATGACGATAGGAGTGACCTGGTGTCACGGGAACTCGAGGCAGTATTCTGATTTAAGCCTGAAGCGTTATGGTCTCTGTAAATATGACGATAGGAGTAACCTGGTGTCACAGAGGCTCGAGTCAGTGTGAATTTAGTATGAAGGACCGCTCATTAGACTAAAAGACGATATATGTATGTCCGGAAAATATGATGCTCCTCTCTCTGACAGTGTTCTTTTTATGTCTTTGACATCTATGATCTCTCTAGCTCTCTATATGTAAAAAGAAAATGAGATATACCGTTAAAGTCTCTGTTTTGTCTTTATTTTGATTTCAGGCAAAATTTTGTATACACGCAAGGTCAGGTTAAAACATATATTTTATAATCCAGTTCAGCTCAGTTGGAGAAACCTAGCCTAAAACGATGCACAGTCACACCGTGGCCGGGATCGATAGGCGGTGAAGGCATACTGAGGAGGTACTATTTCGTAGTAAATAGGCACATAGGCCACTGTGAGGTAGCCTAGTGAAGTTTTAGTCGAAAATACTAACCGAGAAGTTACGGAGGTGTGTACACCGTGGATGCACAGGTGATGCACAGATAGAAAGGAGGATGCACAGGACAATAATAACTGTGCCTTTGTCTAAAATGACGAGGACCATTGACCAAGGACAGTCTAAGAGGACTGAGGTTCTAGTCTTGTAGAGCACTTAGGGAAATAATGGTTAATCTGATCTGCAGCCAGGTCAGTCTACCGTTATCGATATGGCAGTTAGGCAATTCAGGCGTAATACAGGCTAAATTCGGATGTTCGAAAAGAACGATTCGGGTTGGAACCTGGAACATCGGCTGTTCGGGTTGCAAGTTCAAAGGAGGAAGGGCACCTATATTGATCTCATTAGGATAGCGATTATTCTTGGCTAATATAGAATGATCTGTTACACGTCGTATGTCTAATTTGTGACTAGAGGGACGACTTCTCAAGCTTCCCAAAGGCCGCAAGTCCAGGTTAAAGTTGAATCACCTAGATTGGATGAACAGTGGCAGAAACTTACGAGTGATGTAGACTCTCACAGCGCGTACCTTAGAAAGTTGCAGCATGAGATGGACCAAATGAGGGAAGCGACTCGAGGACCAAGAGCGTTGTATGTACCTAACAGGGACAACGGAGGTCAGAAAGGTTTCCATTGTTACATGTGCCAATCTACTGAGCACAGAGTGAGGGATTGCCCTATTCAGAACGAATTTATCGAAAAGAAGATCTTGATAAAGAATAAAGATAATAAGTTTACTCTCAAAGATGGTAGTCCAGTACCATATGAAGATGCGAACGAATCTAGACAGACCAAGATTGAGCGCATTATAAGAGAGAAAGGCTGGGATAAAAAGACTCCCAGTACTATGATGTTTGCTACGGATTGGGAAAATGAACAAGCCTATTTTATGGATGAACCAAGATCGTCCACAGTAGCGATATCGAACATGGTGACAGTCGATGCAGATAGATGGTCTTACATGGTAAACAAAGTAGATGCTATGGACAATCGAGTAGTTACCATAGAGAAAGATAGAAGGTTGTACGACCATGAAGAGTCGGAAAACTAGGCATTCCAATGATTGGTGCTGCTGAGACTTCCTCTCAGTTTGTTTCAAGCGGAGGAGCAGTCCATGAGGAACGAAAGTCTCGAAAGAAGTTCAATGGAGTTGAGATAAAAACTAGAAAACCAAATAATCCTAACGTCTACGTACCCCCTGGAAAGGTTAGAGAACGAGAAAATTCAGAAAAGCAAAAACAAATAATGAAAAGAAATAATGATGGGTCAGAAACTCGACCACAAGTACCGATATCGCAAGTGAAACCACCGATATCGAATGTACCAATATTGAAACCAGCTGCTAGACCATTTGCTTTGGTTAAACCTGTTAATAGGGAACAACTTCCGATATTGGAAGATACGATTGAGAAACAGGACAAGCCAAGGGAGAGTAATGTGGATAGGTTGGTAGAGATAATAAAGAGTGATTCTCCCCAAGGAAAGGGGAAGACTCATCTATTCAAAAGTAGTCTAGATGAAGAGTTAGCAGAAAGGATCTTTAGAAATAAGGTTGAACTTGATATGGAAGAACTACTGAAGATTGCACCGGCCGTACGCAGGGCAATAATGAGGAAAAGTTCTAATAATAAGGTCAGAGCCAGGAAAATGAAGGCTTTTGTACAAACCTTACCTGACGTCTATCAGGATGAGGAAAACCCGAAAGCTCCTGAGCCATTGACTTATTTCCGATTGAGCGATATCGAAGATCCTGGATGTGAAGTTTTGTTGCAAGCTAGAGATGGATTGACTGTTGGAGCTCTTGTACAAAGGGATTGCATAGATCAGTTCAGGAAAGATCGACCTATCGTTGACAGGGGAAAGAAAATAATTTCTGCTGCTAGTAAGGGTGATGACCTTAGAGTAGTATTCCCTTATATCAATGGTTGTGATTGTGAAGTGGAAGCTATATTGGATAGTGGGTCTCAAATTGTATCTATGGATACCGATATTGCTGTCGGACTAGGTATATCTTGGGATCCGGACGTGGTCATCCATATGCAGAGTGCAAATGGAGAGCTGTCTCCCACAAGGGGATTAGCTAGGAACGTACCGTTTAACTTTGGGAACATAAAGGTGTACCTACAGGTACATATCATTGATAAGGTACCCTACCAGGTATTAATTGGTCGTCCGTTCGATGTCTTGGTAGAAAGCCAAGTAGATAATCGGAAGGATGGAGATCAATACATTACTATCACTGACCCAAATATGGGAGAAAGAAGTCAGATTGGGACTTTCCCAAGAGGCTTTTCCAAACACACCCAAGCTGTCAGAAGAAAAGACATTCCACCTGAGACAGTTGAAGTACCGATTGAGGAAGAAACTAAGAAAGATGAACCACCGCCTGAAGGGCCAATGCCTGACAAGGAAGAAGTGGAAAATGTAAATTTTCTACGGACCTCGAGGAACTTTTAGATCAAAAGGGAGAGGTAGCGGTTGGGTTGTCTATAGATGAAAACAGAAAAATAAAAATAGACGGATACAGATTGCCAGTTGAAGATCAGTTTACTCAATCAGAATTGAGTGAGGCTTATGTCTTAGCCTCTAAGGATGAAATAAAGAAGACAGACCCTAAAGCGGGTGCCAATATCGAAGCTTACCTGAGTCAGTTTAGTGCCGATATCGGTACTTCGTATACAAAGGAGACCAAAGATCAAAGTGAACCTTCGATATCGTCAGAAAAGAAGGAAGAGTCACAATATTGGTCGTCGAACTCCCGATATTGTCAAGAAACCAAACCTCAAAAGCGATATAAGATGTTCAAGGTCTATGGCTCAAGGAAATATAAACCTGTAGGAGTCAAGGTCAGACCAGTAAAGACAGAACTACCTACGGAGTTTCATATTAAAAGAGAAATCATAGGTGATCCACTAGCTGGAATGCCTGAGTTACCAGTAAATCCACCAGAGTTTACACCTGGGAAGAGGTATACTCAAGAACAAAAGGAAATCATAGATCAAAATCACCCTGGTGATTTTCTATGGCCTGAAGAAAGAAAATTGTTACATGAATTTATGAAGCTACAGGAAGATGGTTTTGCTTGGTCTACAGAAGAGGCAGGGAATTTCCGTAAGGATTTCTTCCCTCCTGTAAAATTTCCAGTAGTGCCACATATACCGTGGGTGGAAAGAAATATTCCTATCCCACCTGGAGTTCATGAAGAAGTATGTAAATTAATAAAAGACAAAATTGACGCTGGCACTTATGAACCATCCAATGGATCCTACCGATCTCGATGGTTCTGTGTGCTAAAGAAAGATGGGAAGCTCAGAATAGTGCATAGTCTCGAACCATTAAACAAAGTTACGATACAACATTCAGGAGTACCACCTGTGACTGCCGATATCGCGAGAAGTTTTCGTGGAAGAGCATGTCTGGGGACTCTGGATATTTTTGTTGGCTATGCCAACCATTGATATATTGACGAACAATCTAGGGATCTGACAGCGTTTCAGACACCATTTGGGTTACACCGATTGGTAAAGTTGCCTATGGGATGGACGAACTCAGTTCCGATATTTCATGATGATGTGACTTATATACTGAAAGATGAGATACCTCATGTTACTATACCATATGTAGATGATGTCCCTATCAAGGGACCTGCTACTAGGTATGAGACTGCAGATGGTGGCTATGAGACTATACCAGGAAACCCTGGAATCAGAAGATTCGTATGGGAGCATATGCAAAATTGTAATCGTAT
This sequence comes from Dendrothele bispora CBS 962.96, assembly GCA_004369135.1. Lineage (NCBI taxonomy): Eukaryota > Fungi > Basidiomycota > Agaricomycetes > Agaricales > Dendrothele > Dendrothele bispora. The sequence continues at coordinate 62,761 of ML179476.1, forward strand.
CGTACAAAGAATGAAGTACTCAGGAGGGACCTTCTCTGGCAAGAAGACTTTCCTTTGTGTACCAGAAGCAATGGTTGTTGGACATAGATGTACTTACGAGGGTAGTGAACCCAATAATAAAACAGTGGAGACTATAATGAGCTGGCCTACTCCTCAAAATGTATCTGAACTTAGGTCATTCTTGGGGACAGCTGTTCAGTTAAGAATGTTCGTAAAAGGATTTGCTGAGATTGCTTCCCCATTACACAAACTTACAGGGCACGTACCTTGGGAGTGGGGCGAAGCGCAAGAAGTAGCGATATCGAAGATAAAAGAAGCGATATTGAATGCTCTGGCTCTCAAACCGGTGAACTACGACCATGAATTAGGTATAATGTTGGCTGTAGATACTTCCTATATGGCAGTAGGATATTACTACTTGTACCAACAAGATCCTAATGATCCTAAGAAGAAGTACTATAATCATTTTGGGTCTATAACCTTGAATGAGAGGGAGGCGAGATTCTCCCAGCTGAAAAGAGAGCTTTATGGGTTAAAGTTGGCATTAGAGGATGCTTACTATACTACCTATGGTTGTAGGAAACTTACGGTTGAGACGGACGCAAGCTACATAAAGGGAATGCTAGATAATCTTAGTTGTGGCCCTAATGCTACAATAAATAGATGGATAGAAGAAATAAGGAAGTACCATTTTGAGCTGGTACATATAAAAGGAAAAGCCCATACCTTGGCCGATGGCTTATCAAGAAGACCGCCGAGTAATAGCTCTTTAGAAAGACGATTACCGCCTACCGAGGAAGACCTCATGGATGAAGATGATGGTACACCTATCTTATTCAGAATGGGCGATGGCGAAGATGATGATCCTTATGAATTTGAGGATTTCAAAGCCGATATCGACACCAGGGGTGGATATTTGAACACATTGGCTACCGATATCGACGATTTTGAACTCGATATCGAACTAGAAATGGATGAATATCGGATGCAAGAGTCGAGGAGAGCAGCCATGCAACAGAAGTATGGTGTGGCGCAATTCACGAATGTTTGGATGATGCCACCTTCCGATATCAACTGGGAAAAGGCGCATCCTTATACAGAAGAACATAGATCGGAAGTCACTTGTCGTTTGGATGAACAGTTGCCTAAAATAAAGGACTATTTGTCTAATCCTGAAAGCAATGTATTCACTGACCTCAGTGACAAAGAGAAACCAGTCTTCTTAAGGAGAGCTTCCAAATTCTTCGTGGATAAAGAGGGAAGACTATACCGTAGAAAAGAGGAAAGTGATGGACAGCCACTGTTGGTTGTGCCTAAAGAGAAGAGAATGTGGATGATGCATGCTGCGCATGACAATCTTGGACATAAGGGTACTTTTGCGACTAAAGAAGTAATATCCAGAAGGTTTTGGTGGCCCGATATCGAAAGAGATGTCAATTGGTATGTGGGTTCTTGTCAAGCCTGCCAAGATCGGCAGTTACGACTTGTCAAAATACCACTTACAGTCACCTATACACCTGGGTTGTTCCAGAAGATCCATATAGATGTGTTTAAGGTGTCACCTGCGAGTAATGGTTGCAAGAACGTCGTCCATGGAAGATGTGCTCTTTCTAGTTGGTCAGAAGGTAGAGCATTGAGAAATGACAATGCGAGATCGATAGCTGAATGGTTCTTTGACGATATCATTTGTAGATGGGGTTGTCCAGAGGAAATAGTCTCTGATAATGCTCCGCAGATGATAGCAGTCCTAAAGTGGCTGGAGGATAAGTATGGAATTAGAGGCATAAGGATCTCACCATATAACTCCCAGGCCAATGGAAAAATAGAGCGCGCACACTTTGATATAAGGCAAGCTCTTGTTAAAGCAACAGGAGGTGACTTATCAAAATGGTATTGGTTCTTGAAGCCTGTGCTTTGGGCAGATAGAGTAACAGTAAGGAAAGGCCTTGGCTGTTCTCCATACTTCATCGCACTAGGTGCAGAACCGATATTGCCACTAGATATTGTCGAATCAACTTGGTTGGTTAAGTTGCCAGATCAGGTGTTGACACAGGAAGAACTTATTGGATATCGTGCTCAAGCCTTGGCTAAACATAGAGTACATGTTGAAGATATGATCAAAAGAGTTGATGAAGAGAAAAGAAGAGAACTTAGGAAGTTCGAGAAGAAATATCGGAACGTTATCAAGGACTGGGACTTCAAACCAGGTACCTTGGTACAAGTAAGAAATACAAAGATTGAAAAGAGCCTAGATCGTAAGATGTTCCCTAGATATATTGGACCTATGATTGTTATAAGAAGAACCAAAGGAGGTGCCTATATCCTAGCTGAAATGGATGGCGCCATACTAAGGGAAAAGGTTGCAGCGTTTAGAGTCTTACCCCATCATGCAAGGTATGAACCGATATCGCTACCCCAGAACATTCATGACTTGATAGATTTGGATGCTGAACAGTTGCGACAAATGGTTGAAGAAGATAGTGATAGTGATGAACGATGGGACCCTGGCAAAGACTTTGTCTTTGATGCTATTCCAAACTTAAGAGTCCCTGAATATGATGATGATAATGAGTTAGTAGAAATCAATAAGGAAAAGGACGTTTCGGATTCTGTGGCTGCAGATATCGTTGATCATACTTCCGATATCGACAGTGAACCTGAAGGAAACGGACCCCAAACTAGATCGAAAAGAAAGAAGTCCAAAAATCATTAGTATTAGCGATATCGGCTACATACTATTACAAAACGACTTCGAACCAAGCCTGCTATCTATGAACTAATGGCATGTAATAAAGAGGGATTGTGTGCCTATATCGATAGAGTCCATTGACGTTTAATACCTAAGAGTGACTACTGAGAAACCTGATTAATTGGGAGGGGCTGAGGCAGCATAAGAACTGCCATGGTTAATCTCGATTTCAGTAAGAGGGTCAGTAGTTTGAATGAAGGATCCTTCTCCTTCACCAATCGAGATCCGGCCTACGCCTGCCCGAACAGTCTCGGCATACGAGTTCGTCAGGGACTGATGATCATTCCTGAGGAAGATCATCTGGTGACGGACGCTGAGGATCTCCTGAGAGAGATGGTTTCGGACAGCATTGAGAGTTTCCGTGGGAAGGTCGGCAAAGTTGACAAATGGGAGCATATTCATCTCCACAAATATCTGGCCGATCTCCTTCTCCAGTTGCTTCTCCTGCCCTGGACGAAATTAGAGTGTATTAACTATCGATATCGGATGTAGAACTTACCAGGCTTAGGCTCGGAAAAGTCGCTGGCACTACCAGCAATGCGCATGCGTTTAGCAATTTCGTGGTTCTTTTGCAGAACGGCATTAGCTTTGTGAAAGACTCGAGAGGAAATGTCCATTCCTGGAACTTCATGGAAAGGGATGCTTACCATGACTGCGCGATTGGAACTAGAACGAGCGGTCTGGGACTAAGTCAAAGAGTGAGTATAGTAAAAGAGATATAATATGAATAGTGAAAACTTACGCTGCTTGCAATACGGTGGAACTTAGCTTCCTTGAAATTGACTTTAGGAGGAGCATGGATGGAAACCTCGAGACCAGAGGCCATCTGAGATAGAAAGTATGAGTGTCGATATCGGTACTAAGTGACGATATCGGACATACCTCTACATCACCTCCGCTGGTTTCTTTGGAAGTGATGACCTGTACTTCTTCCTCGTCATCATCTTGAACAATGGCGGAAGATTTGACGACCTGGACAGTGTAAGAATATAGATAATAAAGAAGAGATGGATCTGTACCTTCTTGCTCTTGGTTCCCTTGCCTTTGGGAACAACGGTGGCAGGAGGGGCAGTCAAACGACGATAGAAGTGTTCGATGCCAGTATAAGCATTGATAATGCCAATGTCACCACAGCCGATAGCAGCCTCAAGAGCTTTAAACCCTTCCTCGTACTTGGCTACTGAGGGAGGGCAAGCTTTGAAAGCATCAAAAGGGACGTTGCTGGACTATGAGTAACGATATCGGCATCAGTACTTGAAAAACGAATATAATAAAAAGTGTAGACCTACCAAGTGATCAGCAAGCGCAATAGCCTGATTCCTTCACTTCAGGCACCCTCCCTAGGGTACCTACTTAGGTACATCTTTCTATGCATAGACTCCACCTAAGAGGCCCTAAAAACCCCGGTCATTCCAAAATGCTGGGAATTCCCAAAAGTACAGGGAATTCCCACATGTTCTTACTGAAGTCAATGGGAATTCCCGGTCATGTACTGGGAATTCCCAAAATGCCTCACAAAACTTGGGAATTCCCAGTATGTTGTTGGGAATTCCCCAATTCCTCCACACAACTCGGGAATTCCCAGTATGCTGTTGGGAATTCCCCAATTCCTCCACACAACTCGGGAATTCCCAGTATGCTGTTGGGAATTCCCCAATTCCTCCACACAACTTGGGAATTCCCAACAACATACTGGGAATTCCCCAATTTCTCCATGCAACTTGGGAATTCCCACTATTGTGGCTGACAGGGGCTGATATTGATAAAACCCAATATGGAAGAGATAAGATAAAGGTGTCTCGGACAATCTGGTCCCAATTATTCCGCTGATTCTGAATCTGCTGTCCATTTTTAGATAGCAGCTGTGGCTGAAGAGAAAAATGCAAAATAAATTCCCGGAGCCGGCGATGAAAAATGAGGTAGGTGGATATATAGGATTTTTTTAGGTCAGGGAATCCAAATACTTACTTGAAATCATGTTTCCTCCATATTTGAGGAGATATAACAGAAAAACTTGCTTAAAAAGCCAAAAAAAATATTTGCCTTGGAGGACTGTAAATAACCAGTTCTCAAAATGACCAAAAGGGGTAGGATAGTATATTTCTGATGGGAGAACTCAAATGTTTAATTTGTTTTGATTTTTTTACAGGCATGGACATAATTAAAAAAATATGCTTAAAAAGCTCAAGACTGTAACATTTATATGTATCAATAAGTGAACAAATAAGCCACTTCCTTGCAGACTACTGGAATATTCCCCTGAGCCTAAGTTAATGATGTCTGTACATATGAATAGTGTATGCATTGGCACAAATACTAGGTAATGGACACTGATGCATGGTGAAGAGTGGAAGCTAGAATTGAGAGTAACAATGTATGGAAGATTATACAGGAAATGCAAAGTGGTGTATAAGTTGAGTATAGTTTTTTTTGTTAAGACTTGATCAACATATACCTTTACTAATACACATTGATATACTGGTATTCCACCCAGTATACACACTGTTCCCTAGTTGATACCTGTTTTATATCTTGTTGTGTGTACCATCTCAAATGATACAATAGAGATACCCCTCCATCATACTATACCAACCTTATACCCAAATGATCTGGACATTCAATCTGCATTTAGGACTCAATGAGATTTCAGCCTTATATTCATGAATCAGCAGTACGAATCAATTCCTGGTACACCAATACAAGTTGTACTATACACGCAGATTGTAGAAAAGCATATTCAAATGAAATACTACATGTAATACATATGTTTGGATCCTATTACACAAATGAGATTATGATAATTGAGTGTAATGAATGTATATCGACCATTCAGGAACTAATATTGCTATACTAGTACCATAAGTCTCCTCTGTTTATGAACCATATCTAACAGTAAAGATACATTTAGAGTAGAATTATGATAGTAATATAACTGCTGATGATTCCTTATGTACATTCATCACACTTAATTATCATCATGTAGCATTTCATTGAAATATACTTTTCAACAATCTGCATAGTATAACAGATATTAGGGGACTAGGCCATAAATCATACTGTTGATTCATGAATAGAAAGAATGATGATATCTCATTGATTAATAGCACTAAGTACAAAATCAATGTCCATACCCTGGCTATCTGCTTTATGCATATAAATCTATTGAGACTTCACAATAGGCACACTATAAAATTAGGCGCATCACAAGAATCTAATATACACACAAAGTGTCATATATGAAAAAGCTTTACTCTATCTAAATACTTTTAAGCTGAGTAATTATGGTCCCTATATCAAAAACATATTTCTGCATTTTTAAGCATAATTCCTTGTATATTTATATTTTTTAATCAAAAATTTGAGTTTACCATTGGAATGTGTTATTCTATCTTTTTCCCATTTTTCAGAGCTGGTTATTTGCAGTCTTGAGTCTTTTAAGCAATATTTTTTAATTATGTCCATGCCTGTAAAAAAATCAAAACAAATTAAACATTTGAGTTCTCCCATCAGAAATATACTATCCTACCCCTTTTGGTCATTTTGAGAACTGGTTATTTACAGTCCTCCAAGGCAAATATTTTTTTTTGGCTTTTTAAGCAAGTTTTCTGTTATATCTCCTCAAATATGGAGGAAACATGATTTCAAGTAAGTATTTGGATTCCCTGACCTAAAAAAACCTATATATCCACCTACCTCATTTTTCATCGCCGGCTCCGGGAATTTATTTTGCATTTTTCTCTTCAGCCACAGCTGCTATCTAAAAATGGACAGCAGATTCAGAATCAGCGGAAAAATTGGGACCAGATTGTCCGAGACACCTTTATCTTATCTCTTCCATATTGGGTTTTATCAATATCAGCCCCTGTCAGCCACAATAGTGGGAATTCCCAAGTTGCATGGAGAAATTGGGGAATTCCCAGTACACTGTTGGGAATTCCCAAGTTTGTGTGGAGAAATTGGGGAATTCCCAGTATGTTGTTGGGAATTCCCAAGTTGTGTGGAGGAATTGGGGAATTCCCAACAGCATACTGGGAATTCCCGAGTTGTGTGGAGAAATTGGGGAATTCCCAACAACATACTGGGAATTCCCAAGTTTTGTGAGGCATTTTGGGAATTCCCAGTACATGACCGGGAATTCCCATTGACTTCAGTAAGAACATGTGGGAATTCCCAGAGGATGTTAGAGGGAATTCCCTGTACTTTTGAGAATTCCCAGCATTTTGGAATGACCGGGGTTTTTTAGGGCCTCTTAGGTGGAGTCTATGCATAGAAAGATGTACCTAAGTAGGTACCCTAGGGAGGGTGCCTGAAGTGGATTCCTTCGGTTTTTGGAATCCTGCTTCTCGCACATGCAGAGTACAGTGATTAGGACGGTAGCCTGCTCAATCCAAGGTTCTTGGTTGGCTGCGGACCAGTCGGTGGTATTCTGGGTGTTAGATGTAGAAGACATAGTATACAAAGTAAGAGAGTAAGTTGCGATATTGATGGTTAGACCTAATATCGTCGCTGGCTTTTATAGACCAAAAGTGTTGCTTTCGATCTGCCTATATCGGCAAGCCTGAAACTGGGATCATTGAGGGCAATGATTTTTTTAGTTTTGGGGGAGAGGGGTGTACAGTACTTCTCAGATCGAAAGAAACTTAGAAAAATTTTACGAGTTTCCAGAAGGAATTTGTAAAGAAAAAGCTGTTAAATTGATCAGAAAAAGTGTCAAAATGACACGATATCGACAGTATCATAGCGTTGAATCAAATATATGGAGACAAACCAACGAGATCGAGTGCGATGTCAAGCACTTTCGAGTTTGGCAGGCAGGGGAATTGACGACTTAATAATTTCTCAACCCCTTAGCCGTTCGTCTCAACTTATTTACACGATAAAGAACTGCACAATGATATCAATTTGGGCCATATGGGCCAACAGTATACTAAAGACAATGGTACTACAGGTAGTACAACAACAACATATCGAGGTATACATGGTAATATATAAAATGGTTCACGAGATTACAGCAAAATTGAACAGAAATGAGCGCCTATTGTCCTGTTAAAAGAGTAATGAGAAGAATGTATATAAACGATAGAGATAATAAGGACTTACGGTTTTTTCGAGGAGACCTGTGAGGAGATGACTTGTCCTGAGCCTTTGAAGTCTTCTTGCTCGAAGAAGCAGTGGACTTAGAAGAACCAGTGACGCGAGACCTCTTAGTCGGAGGTTCCGGGTCTGACCCTTCCTCCTCGTCGTCTTCCTCATCTAAAAAGAGGAAAACAAATTGTTAATATCGTTAATACAATGATAAGTAAGATAACATGCCTTTCGAACCAGTAGGAGAAGATGGGCCCTGCACCGGGAGTATCCAGAGAGTTGGCATAGGTAGACCT
>ML179476.1:70915-85856 GCA_004369135.1 Dendrothele bispora CBS 962.96
ATCAGTTATTCCTGGTAACAACGTTTTATTGCTCGATTCCATGTCCGACATTGAGATGAGAAATATATGAACAGACTCTATTCACTCAGTAGATCTCAGTCATCATTGATTTAACATATTGACTCAGTAAATCTCAGTGATCATTCATTTAACAAATACTCAGTGTGACCCACGTTCTAGGACATTAAGGTACTCTTAATGTCACTTTAATACCACTTTAATACCTAACCTTTGTACAGACATTAAGGTTACTCTAATGTCCCACTGAAATACTCAATCTTAAAGATATATACCCGTTTTAGAGTGACATTCAGTAGTGACATTAAGGTGATCTTAATGTCTGTACATCCGTTAAGTATTAAGGAGACATTCAAATGACATTAAGGTTTTTAAATGTCCAAAAACATGGGTCACAGTCATCTTTCCACATCCTTAAACATATATATATATCTTTCCGACACTTTCTCGACACTTTTCCATTTATTTTGTTTGTGTCGTATCACCCTTAGAGCTTTTTATGCTGAGCATTGTGGAAGGAAAGGGAAGGAAAAGTACAGACTCAGTCACCTGCTGTGCTGAGGGCGAGGACATCAACGGAGACGAGGACACCTGGGTCTCGGGAAGCCTTAGGTCTCGCGTCTACTTTAGTAACACTTAATAGAGCTTTTTCAGTTCTTTCTCGCGTTACCGTCGGCTTTATAAAAACGACGGAGCTAAACCTGGTTCAACCCACAACTCGACGTCCGGGTCCCTGTGGGACGAATGTGTTTACTCGTCGACTTTCAGGCGAAAGTTCGTCACTCATAACCGAAAGTAACGGCTGTCTTTTTCGTCGACTGGGGATAGAAGAAAGTCGAGTTCTTAAGGTTTTGGTCTCGGTGTAGGAGCTGGTTGAGAAAAGAGCAGTGAGGAGGTAGACTTAGGGGGAAGAGAGACTTAGGGGAGGAGAAAGGTGTGGACGACGTCGAGGATGGGGAGGGGGACGTAGGCGAGGACGAAGGTGTCGGTGATGGTAACGTTTAACCTGTTGACTTCGGCTTCGAGAAGAATAGCTCGTAGAACAAGTTCGCTTCCAGTTGCCCGACTACAGCCTTTTATTAAAGTTTTTGTTCCACATACTCAGACGACGATGAGTGGAAGCGAGCTTCCCCATGTGGAACTGTTTTTGAGTCCAGTTCAGTTCTACCTGCGCGCACTCACACAAAATTGAAAATATGTAAAAAATGACAACTGAGGCTCAGTAATACACAGATCAAGTTCTTCCTGAAGTTTTGACAACGTTTTGAGGCATGCGAGAGTCCTAAACCTACCCTAGGACGTGCTGTGTACCAGTGGCGTTGTTTTCTCCAAACCCTACGCATAACACGACATTCAAAAACGCGGGTTTAAAGACGAGCTGTTAGTACAGAGTAAAGAAACAACTTCCCAGTATTCTCCCGCTCCGGAAAAGCGTGGTTCGGCAAGGAGGTAATACTACTGTAACGGCTCGAATAACCGGTGTCATGTCGATGTCCACGGAACCGATACAGAAGGCTCTTGAGTCGGTTCGCACGTACCCTCGGGCTCAGACTGTCGAGAAGGCCGAGACTCCTGTTGAGACTGAGTCTAAGCCTACTCCTAAGAGGACACTTCCATAACTATTAGAGAATACCATGGACACAACACGAACACGAATGTATATAAGAGCTTAATCTTTGCAGCACGGGGTCGAAGTTTGTTTTGTTGTGGGCGTGGGTTCGCACAAGCATACAGACGACCACGTGTCCGTGAGCTATTGTACAGATGGAGAGAACCTAATGACTGACTACCGGAGTTCAGACCACGAAAATACCGACGAGTCGGTTGTCTAAGGGGTCAGTTCTTCCTTGTTCGGAAATTCCACCATGTACGGCTCCTTCCCAACAGCGGGATAAGGGAAAGTTTCCGAGCATTCCAAAAGGCTCCCTCACCTCTCTAACGTGCACTCATGAACTCGAAACTAAGCCGTTTACTTCTCCTCTTTCTCCGGGCTGTGAAGACCAACTACCTTCTTTACCTCGTCCACATTGAGGGAAATAAAGTGAAGAAAAGTAATAAACATGTTAAGCAAATTACACCAGGTTGAGCAGTAGAACGTAAGCAATGTATGTCGTATCTGCATCGTAAATTAGATACTATCTCACCAGGTACTCAAATTTTATGAACGCCCATGGGCGTTCACATGGGTACCCTTTGAACACCCTTTGAACACCCTTTGAGCGTGAACGTTCACTCTCATAATTTAAACCTTAGATTTAGATTTTGAACGTTCATGAACGTTTTTGATTGTTTTTGAGCGTTCAAAAAGTGATGAACGTTCATAAACTTCTCACTCTCATGGTTGAAGTCTTTCGGTTATGAACGTCTTATGAACGCGTTCATTGAGCGTTCAATTGAGCACCTGGTGAGATTCTAAGATACTGATAACACAATTCCATAGATGTATAAACCTTCACTCTGCCTCACTTGTTAAGGTGCCGCCAGTTCGAGCCGGTCTATTAGGCAGGTGTAACGTAGACGATAAACCAGGGACTCTTATCTACGGACTCACCGGAGTCTGAGACTCTATGGACTGCATCCATTACTCAGTGGTAATCGTAGTCCTCGGTTATCGAGCGCGTGTCATCCATCAACACGACCACAGAGACCTCCTAGCACTTTCTAATACTTCAACACTTCCTGACGCTAACGTTCACCTTACTCCGAGACACACGCCTCGCCATTTTTCGTCCCCTTTGAGTGATACTTCTGTGATCGACGATACTCGCGTTTTTGTGTGTGTGTTGGTGTGTTGTGTTTGTTGTGTTTCCGATCAATACAGTTCGTTCAATTTGGTTGCATTCAATCAAGCCCCCCAAGCCTCTATCCTAGGAAATAATTTATTGAAATCTCATATAACTGTTCCATCTCATATAGCTTTATTTGAGACTGAGGAAGCTTTGCCTAACTAAGAAGTTGATTAGTGTTTCAGACTAAAATTTATTTTAGGCTGTGACTAGTTTTATCCAAGAGTTCTTGCGTTACGAACCAAATAGTTTGTTTAAAATAAACACAGATTGAGATGTTGTGAGCCCCTTCATCCTATTTGCCTTTTAACGTTATGATACGTGTGCCCGTGATCGTGATGCTCGATACACCTTTAATATCAGAGCCATCTGAGTCTCTAGAGTTGACGTTTCACGACAGTGATTCGGCTGGCGGTTCTTTGAGATTAAAACTTTTCGGGTCGGTGGTCGTTGCGAGACGACTAAGCCTTTGACATGAAAAGTGGGAATGATCAGTTCAGTGTCATCTGTTCTTGATCCGTTTTCATATTCTTTTACTTTGAAATAATTCACGTTAGTGTTGTGACTCTGATTATGTGTTCCGCCTCTAATTTAGACTGAAACGTTATGGCACCTGCAAATATGACGATAGTTGACATCTGGTGTCACAGGGGCTCGCGACAGTGTGAATTTAGCACGATAGACCGCTCATTAGACTTAAAGACCATATATGTATGTCCGGAAAATATGATGCTCCTCCCTCTATCAGTGTTCTTTTTATGTCTTTGTCATCTGTCATCTCTCTAGCTCTCTATATGTAAAAAGAAAATGAAATATACCATTAAACCCTCCGATTTGTTTTTATTTTGATTTCAGGCTAAAATTGTATACACGCAAGTTCAGGTATAAGCATACATTTTATAATCCAATTCAACTTAGTTGGAAAAACCTAGCCTAAAACGATGCACAGCCACAACTTGGCCGGGACCGATAGGTGATGATAACATACTGAGGTGGGTACTATTTCGTGGTAAAAAGGCACGTAGGCCATACTGAGGTAGCCTAGTGAAGTTTTAGTCGAGAATACTAACCGATCAACTACGGAGGTGCGTAGGCAAAAGATGCACAGATAGAAAAGGAGGTTGCACAGGTCACAAATAGTCGGTGCCTTCGTTTTAATGACGAGGACAAGGACAGCCTAAAATGACATAGGCGACAGTCGTAAAGGGCACTTACGGAAATTAATGGTTAATCTGGATCTGCAGCCAGGCCAGTCTACCGTTATCGATAGGCAGTTAGACAATACAGGCTAAATTCGGATATTCGAGAAAGAACGATTCAGGCTATAACCTGGAACATCGGCTGTTCGGGCTGCAAGTTAAAAAGGAGGAAGGGTACCTATATTGATCTCAATAGGATATCGATCATTCTAGACTGACATAGAATTATCCGAAACACACGTTGTATAAATAACTTGTCTACGTATGGGCGGTTGTATCCTGAATTATCCGAAACACGTTGTATAAATAACTTGTCTACGTATGGGCAGTTGTATCCTGTGTCATCGAACTATCTGAACAATTAGGATGGCGTCGGTGTTAAGGGACCAACTTATTCATGATGAACCCATTCCAGTCTAAAATAGACACGTGGAGATATCCGGAAAGTGATGAATCATTTATATGATTCGAGGTCAGGTATATCGAGATCAAAAACCAATTGTCGAACCTTTGTGTGATATTGGGGGTCAAAGGGAGTCATAGGTCCGAGTTTTGATACAATAATTGTATTAATTATAGCCTAAAGCTCGGATCTTGGCATTTTTACCGAGCAGTCGTTCTGGGGTACAATGTGTTTACACCTGAAACTTCCGTGTGAAGTCCTCATTTTACATACATTCAGTAACTGTAAAGAGTTCTGCCTGTCTAAGAGTGGAAGCAACGGAAGTCGAGACGTCCATAACGGTAAGCTCCATGTGTCAAACCCAGGAAGAAGAACAAGGCTCAAGCATATTCAAGTCCCAACAGTGTTTACGGCTCACTATTAAAACCCCTCGACATTATCATTTTCAGCCACAATCCGTACCTTTTCACTACAGATCAACCCATTCCCACGTTTGCCGCTGCTTCTGCCGAAGCGGACCCCCGAAGGACCTGGATTCGTGCCCAGAATAGCATGGTTCCTAACATAATAACGAGCTCTCCACCGCTACCAGTAGCAGCAGTGAACAACTCATATCAAGATTATTTCAAGAAAATTCTATTCAACACTACCCTACAACACTAAAAGTCGACAAATCAAGGACACTACTCACGAAAACAACTTTCCCTATCCACACCGACTCTCACACATTTTCAGAAACCCACACATTCCAATATGCACAATTCATCTTCAAGAAATGAAGCTGAATTTGACATGAGTGACGACAAACTCACCATTCAACAGATAAAAGAAGGTGCCAACCTTATTCACCAATACGCCACACTCACCAAGTTACATGCCGATCGGTTGATAACAAACATGCTCTCACCACAGGAAATGCACATTATTCGCCGTCACCTTGGACAGGTCCGGCACATTCTTCTTGGTGGAATTCCCGCTCCTCGAAGGCCTCCATCACAGATTCAAAATCATCCACCACACTCCTCCACTGGACTTCCTACCCGAAACAAATTGACTGCACAAATGACTGGTAAACCAAGTCGACATGACAATGGAGAGCTACTCACAAACACAAATCAGAGGAACCTTGTCGAGAAGGGTCCTGCAGCTGGTTTTGGACATCCTTGACAAACCTACGCCCAACTGGTCAAAAAAGATACACCAGTGCATAAACGTGAAATGCCGTACATGCAAAATTGTTGGGAAATCTGCAATGACCGAGGTCAACAAAGCGAGGTCTCACTTACTGGAACAATAAGTAAAATTACGGACACAGCCGTTGGTGCTTCGACACTAGAAGACAGAGATTACACACTGGAACAGGTATCTGCTATACCTCGGTCAGCCAGGTATTGGGAATACTATGGCAAATTTGACGGACCATGTAAACAAGACCAGTGTAGGATTTCCAGACCTCAAAGCAGCTCGAAACCCCAGAAATGCGAGATAGAATCAGTCCAAAATGTCAATTTGTCATCCATACAACCCAGCGTGAACAAAAAACCACCTGAAAACCCATGTATCATCTTCCCTACACCTATCCCAACCCATACATTGCCCACATCTCGTCTCGCTCATTCTAAACTCCATTCCGGTCAAATTTCGCCTCTATCCACCCAGTTTGCTGCAGAACTCGGCCAAACGGAGCAATACTTCGAGTTTTCGGCAGGTGAAATGGCACCCAGACATGCCATTAATGATGCACACAATGGATATAGTGGCCTGAAGTCGGAAACGGCCCCCAAGTGGTGGTAGCGGTAAAGCATGAAGCATGAACGCGCATTCTCTTTGCCAGCTGGCAGTGGCTGTGCGAGTCACGTGACCTCGGACCGGTTGGTTTTTAGACCCGAAATTGTCCAAAATCACCGAGTCCTGGGTTCAATTCTTGCTCTTAACATAAAAATAAGTGTAACAATAAAATTTTCGGAGTGTATTTCAACATACACAAGGTTTTCTATTGATCTATTCTATTTCTTCCAAATGTTTTAACTGTATGTTCAACACATATCAGTAAAACAACTTGAAATTACCATACTTTTTCCAGACTTTTTTCACACCTTCAATTCACTTCTAAACAAATACTCCAGCCTTCGAGGGCTCAGGCTTTTAAAGGGGGAGTACTGTTACGAGTCGTATTTTTCGAGATTCTCCACTATGCTGTGTTTGTTTTATTTACCTTTTCACAGCTCTTTCACAGCCTTTCTATATGTATATACAAATTCCTACACCTTTCTACTGACTCATAAACAATTTACTTACTAGTGACTCTAAATGACTCAGTTATACAATTTAGTTACTACTGACTCTAGATGACTCACTTATCTCAGACAAGTATATAAAGAGTAGAGTTACAGCCTGTACCTTAGCTCGTTATTTTGCAACAATGGTCCTTATTGACTAGCTCAAGCATATTCAAGTCCCAACAGTGTTTACGGCTCACTATTAAAACCCGTCGACATTATCATTTTCAGCCACAATCCGTACCTTTTCACTACAGATCAACCCATTCCCACATTTGCCGCTGCTTCTGCCGAAGCGGACCCCCGAAGGACCTGGATTCGTGCCCGGAATAGCATGGTTCCTAACAGAAGGGAGGGAAAGGAAGAAATGCGAAGGGAGATCACCTTGATAATATACATCAAATCGATAATGAGCTTGATCATAGTTTGATTGCGGAAAAGCATCCGAACACTCCAGGTCCCATCAAATCGATAATTAGCTTGATTGCGAAAGCATAGAACAGCATCCAAACACTCCAGGTTTTCCAAAGTTTTCAGAAATTTACTAGCTTAACTACAGTCGCTAGCTAAGCTAAAATTAGGCCCAATAAGGAAATGTATCACGGTTTTCGGAAACCCGGTGGCATCCGAACTGGCCCTTAGATTTATTCTGTTTCTTTATCGTCTAGTGTCACAACCCCACTCAGTTCTCTATGTCTTGTTTCCTTATCTGTAAATATGCGTTAAAACGCAGGGGAAACTCGCTATGGAGACACTAGCAGCTATGAGCGCAAAAAACACACACACAACCACACAACACAAACAACACAAAGGCTAGTTATGTCAAGCAAGTTAAACCAACATAAGTTAGTTCAGGGGGTTCGGAGATAGGATCCTTTATCAAGTAACTTTAGAGAGTATTGACAAGGTAGAGTATATCGAAATAAACTCTGATTCCTTCAAAACGGATTGATTCTTCAACTAATCACAAAGTCTGATTTTAAATAAAATCCGACACTCTTCAAAATAGGTTCTCAAGAACGCAACGCTTGGTTTATCAAACAAATTTTATTTGTGTCTAACTCTACAACACTCGGGGAAGTAGGATAAACAGAAAGTTGCAATACTATGCACACGGGCACTAGCACTATGAGGTATGTGGAAATTATAGTCTCGGTAGACTCAGAGATCTCAACTGCAAAGTGCTGTCACTAAGCCGACCGCCAAGAAACTCTAATTTTGAAAAGCCCAGCCACCAGCAATGCTCTGCTGATTCGGAAACTGTACTTTTCACCCTGACTAGTCAAGTCACTGTAGACAAGAACTAGGCAAAAGTATAAGAAAATGAAACTTTATTAAGTGCAATCACAACACTGAGACTGGTACACAAGACGGAGATTAAATCTGACTTTGCAATACCGTGGACATTTATACTGCTATCAACTGTAGACCACAGTGTCCCCGAGCGCTGTCACACTTAAATCGTGCTATCTGGCGAGTAATCTGAATTTCTGGTATATACATACAGGCCTTTTATACTACGAGGAGAGAGATAGTCACAAGAAAAATACAGAAACAGTAGACAGTAGAGAGATCGAGAGATATACATTTTTCTTTTACTTTATATGGTAATTTGGGAGGCAAAACAAAAATAAAACTAAAGTCCGATTTTAACATATGTGCGTTCAAGTCCATATCCGTATGTAAAATATCAGGTTGAGTTGAATCAACCTTTTTGGATCGGATTTTGCTACGTGTCTGTGTTGAACCAGCCCTGGCTATCCACTGCTACCGTATGACTCCTAGTGTTGCAACGGCTAGGCGCGGCTCGGCTCGGCTTGGCTTTGAGTCGGCTAAGGCTTAATCAGCTCACTAAGCCGATTTAATCATGTCGCTCGCATGTGGCTCGGCTCTTTGCACAGCTGGCTAGGCTCAAGCCACGGCTTGAGCCGGAAATTCCCTCAATTTTGCAATGCTTGATTTCCCAGTCTTTCTAGTCTTAAATACGATTGAGCGTAGTGTGAACATGAATGAAATTATATTGAAATAATAAAAAACAGTGATTGGGCCAGCTTTGAATAGGCTGGGAACCATAGAAGTTGCTAAGAAGGTTTTGGCGAGACACGGATGAGACGTGGCGTGATGTTATGTCACTGGGAAATTACTGATTGCTATTCAATTATTATTAGCTCCGGCTTGAGCCAGCTGAAGCGGCTTTGAAGCCTAGCCACGAGCTGCGCCGGTAAATTTGAGCCAGTGAGCCGGTCACATGTAGCGGCTAGTAATTTTTAGGCTCGGCTAGGCTCAAGCCGCGGCTCTGAGCCGCGCCGTTGCAACACTAATGACTCCCCCCGTGATAAAGCACCATTTTTCCGTGCATCTGGTATGAATCCATCGGATCACTTCAAAATCAGTCCTTATGATTGGCTAGTTGATGCCTCCACGCATCCGTTTTCTACGTGTCTACTACGTGTCTACTGTATAATTACGACCGTAAGTTCAGTAACGCATAACAGGCAATTTTCTTTGAGGGCGGATTTGCGATTTGTTTTGCATTTTTTCTGGCCAAAAAATTCGACATCAATGAACTTATGGTTGTAATTATACAGTATCTTTTCCTCCTACGTGTCTAGTGTTTATCAGCCACGGAAGCAAAATTACTGCTCCTGTTCCTGTTGGATTTTACTGTATCCGCTATCAGAACTTCCCATGAATGCCTTTAGTTACCAATTAGATCTAGACGTCAGTCCGGTCAGATAGCAATAGCTCTCCGTCAATCTGTTATGTCCGATCTAAGCCTATAAGCTTTTTCTCGCTAAGTCCGATATTGGACCTTGTAGCCGACAAGCCCGACGTTCAAGTTTTCCTCCTTCCCGTGGATATAACTAGAGTTATCCTATAGCTAGTAAGATCTGACTGTATCTTAATAGACTTTGTGCAACATATTATTGAACAGATGCATACCTGTCAACATAGGACATAGTAGCTTGATAGACTTGTTAATCCTACCACAGCCACAATTCCCTGGTTGAATAAGTACGACTTGGGTAAGGTCAGATTTTATCTGTGCACCTCTATAGGACTTTCACTACTTACTAAATATACTAAGCTCCAGTACATATAACTCTAGTTTTTGGTTAACAGCTTGGGAACAGCTATAACCCTCAGTTTCCCTTAGTATCCAGGCTCAGAACTATGTTATTAACATAATTAATATCTGATTTCGAGCCTAGAACCGCAAAATTGGCTCAATCAGCGTTACCAGTATCAGTTTCTTTTTATCTTTTATTGTATATTTTAGCGGACATTGAACTGGGTATCTAGTACTGTACAGTTTATAGCGAAATCATATAAATACCCACTGTAGTAGTAGTAGTACCCCAGAGTAGTACCAGATACACGACTGTGGATCCAAGTGTCCCTCGGAGCGTACCTAAACACCGCTTGCCTTGGCCAGTCACTAGTGTTGACAGGAATCTCTAAATAAAGATTGTATAAAGAAAGATTTTGTTTGAAGTTTTAAAGAAAGAAGTTTACCAGTATCTCAGAACTGTCTACCAACTATACTCTAAAGTTTAGCAGTAGCTCAGAGCTGTCACTCCAGTATTGCAAAGAATTGGACGTGTTATTGGTCAAATTGTGACTTTGGAACATTGAATTTGTCTATCAGCAAAGATGTAAATCGCACTTTTTACACTATCGCACACACACACACATTGGTTCATCCTTTGTACTAAGATCACAAAAGAACCCTTTCTAAAGAAGTGTTCTGTCACTCAAAAGCACTTGCATTACACTGTTTTGTGTTTGGTTTTTTTTTTTTTTTTTTTTTTGGAGTAGCGTTAAGTACTTATATCATACTGACAAGGTCATCATGATATAAGCAACCCGCGGTTTCGCAAGGGATTGGGACCTTGCTATGAGTAGAAAAAATCTGTGTATTTAAAAACCAACTGCCGAAATAAAACCATAATGGGTATCTCCCCGAGGAAATGCTTTTACGCACAACGTGTGGGACTCAGAGTCACCTCGGGGGAAGACTACCTGTCTATCTCCCTCGAGGGCCCGTTCTTCGGCGTAAATCTGACTCTATACCCACTAAAACCCCGGAATTGGTGACCCAATCATCTGGCAGTGAGTCTTCTCTCTCCAGTAGGCCTTTCCAAGTGGCCTTAACGAGCTTGGGACTTATGCTTTTTTTTCCATATTTCCAATTTGTCATTCTTCTATCCAACTGGATACGCTCGTTTATCATATTTGCCCATCTATTCTTTATTTCCCTCTCATTAAATGGCTCATTATTATTTTGTATTACTCGCTCACAGCGCAGTTTCCAAATGAGATAGCTTGACTCAGCTGTTAGTATTCTATATAACCGTTCTTCACCAGTCCTCCTTTTTCCAGTTGGTGTTTTGATGCATGCAAGCCCTGCACCCATTATAGCACCCAATCCAGGGCGTTCCCAGGCAATTGAGGATTGTTTTTTCTCCCACAGGTTGCCCGCAAGGTTCCATATGATTTCCTGGCCCGGGGTTTCACAGTTTACCAAGATGTGTGTCATGTCATCTAGCTTACCATCATGTCTACATGTTGCCCTTTCCTTTAGCTCTTCACTGAAGTTCGGCCGTAGCCAGTGGTCTCCAGTCATATATGCATCATGTATAGTCATCCATAGGAAGTATCTTGTCTTCCTTTCAAGATCTTTAGAGCGGATTGACCTCCAGATAGTTGTGTCTCTTGGTGTGACACTGAAAAAATCATTGATTTGAGATTTGATTAGATTCAAATTATTTCTAGTACGTCTCCGTTCTGGCACCTTGTTTGCCTTTATTTCTCTAATAGCATTATATGCTATACTCTGGGTTAATTTGTTCAGTTTTGCTCCAGTCACTCGCAAGATAGGGTCTACTGACAGATCAGTTACATCTTCATTAGTTTTCCTAGTTGCAGCAGCTGCAAGGGCATCTGCTGCCTCATTCCCTTGATGTCCATTATGTCCTTTTACCCATTTTATTGTTGTAATTGCTTGTCTTGCCCGGAACTTTGCAACTGTTGCTTTTATGATTTCAGCATTGTCAACTCCAACATAACCTCTGTCCTCCATCTTCTGAAGGCTACTTGTGAGGTGGGTTATCACATATTTAGAATCAGTTTCTATTAGTAGGGGGACTCTTTCTCAATCATTTCTGATGTGATTTTAGCTGCTAATAGTTCTGCTGTTTGATTGGATTGTGTAAGTAAAATACCTTCTGGGGTTTTAGTAGGTACCCTGATTGATTGGTTTCTTGGGTCATTTATACCAAAGAATACTCCCGCCCCTGCAATTGCTGTATCTTGTCCATTGTCCACACAAGAGCCATCTGTTGCCACAATAGACAATTCCCTGGGATTTGTTATTTTTACTAGTCTAGTTGGTGCCTTGTTTGTTGGTTTGTGGTCTAGGTCTGTAAAGACTCGGAATATATCTGATATGTTCCCAGCTGTGGTTAAATGATAATTAAAAATTTCCTCATCCTTCTCTTTTTGTAGGTTATCCAGATTATATTCTTGATCTTCTGGTTGTTCAGCCCGTGGGTCCCATTTTTCTGGCAGGGTATCTAAAAGTTCTTGAGCCAGAAGCATGCAGGTGTGTGGGTGTTCACAACCTGTATTCTGCCTCAGTTCTGTGCAGCCCCCACATTTACAGGAATCATTACTAGTATGTGTGTTCAGTCTTCCTTCTATAGTGATTAGTGCTGCTGCAAGATCTTCCGCTCCACCCACTGTGGTCAAGTTATGCTTGTTTTGGAGACATTTGCTTGCCTTTGAGCCAGTAAGCCTTCGTATCTTTGAATCAGCTTGTGCATGATGCCATATTGGCATTTCTCTTAGGATTGCCCTCTCAAAGGATATTCCTTCCATCCTCAGTCCATACTTTTGTCCTACTTTAATCATTCGGAGGAGGTCAGGAGGCTGGTTTGAGCGTGTTGTCATAGTGGTTTTCCATGATTGTAGATAGCAATTTATTCTAATTGTTGAAGGGATGTTCTTTTCTGATGATGGTGTGTTTGTTGCTAGAATTGTGTCTGCTAGATGGGCCCAGAGTGGTCTCTCAGCACTGAGGTCCAGGTATCTTTTTAACCACATAAGTTCAATTGCTTCGTTTCTTGCAGCAAGGTCTAGCACAGCTCTTCCACCATTTTTTATTCCCATGTATATCACATCTTTACTAACTGGGTTTTTCTCTTTTTCTTCCCAGATGTAACTACTTATTCGTTTTGTCAGTTTCTTTTCAATGTCTATTGGCATTCCTTGGACTTGGGTGAGGTATTGCGACATGCCTCCAATGAACATTTGTACTATGTGTCGGCGCCCTTCCATGGTTGGAGAGCTCTTCCCCCATTGCTCTATTACTCAATCAATTTTATCCAGGGTTGGTGCCCAGATGTGTGATGCATCAATTTTATTTCCAAACCAAGCACCCAGGATTCTAGTTGCTTCTCCTTCCTTTGCAATGTGAAGATAGTCTGGAAGTGGGTCAAGGTGGGGTGCTGTTCGTCTTGTGTGCAACAAAGACAGCTGATAATCTTCTGATCCAATAGGTATGATTGCAGTTTTACTAATATTGAATTTTGCTGTTGAGGCAAGGCACCATTCATCTAAAATACTTTGTAGATCATTGAAATTATCTAGTTCTGATAAAAAAACTGTTGTGTCATCTGCAAAGAGATTTGCTATCAGGCGTTCTGTTGCTTTTGGGATTGAGAATCCTTGTAAGTTAGAGTTACGTAGCATTGCCGCAAGTGGTTCAATGGCTAAATCAAATATCAGACAGGATAAAGGGTCTCCTTGTCGTACTCCTCTTATTACATCATAAGTTTCACTTATCACCCCATTTATCATCACTGATGTTTTGGCAGTCTTATATAGGTGTTTTATTGTGTTGATAAATATACTTGGGAACTGGAATTTTTCAAGAGTCTGCCATAAATATTCATGGTCTACCTTATCATAAGCCTTCTCTTGATCTAATGAGACTATAAGGCCATTCTGCTTACTCTGTTCTGCATAGGCCATTACAAGTCCTATTAACTTGGTTTGATCACTAATTTGTCTCCCAGGAACAAAACCTGCTTGGTTTTTATGGAGTAGGTCTGGTGCCACCTTTCCTAATTTAACACTTAGGGCTTTAGTGAAGATCTTATAGTCTGTATTGAGTAGTGTGATTGGGCGGTAATTTGCTATCTCACACTTGTCATTCTTTTTGTAAATTGGGCACATCCACCCATCTGCAAATTTGGTTTTTTCTATCACCCCATATTGGGCTATGTCATTAAATGCTTCAGTCATCAGTTTTACTATGTCAAATGCTGGTTGTTCAGCCTTTATGTCTTCCAGATAGCGGGTGTATAGCATTTTCCACAACTCATATGTAGCTCCATCCATTCCAGGTGATGTATAGTTCTTTCCATCTACCAAGGCAGCTACAACATTTGTCTGATCAGTTTTTTGTGTGAGGAGTTCTTTTTGCTCATTTGTGAGGTGAGTAGTAATGCTCTCAAGTACTTTCTCTGTTGCCTGTTCTTTCCTGATTCTGTGATCTTCATCCATCACTTTTCCTTCTTTTTGAAGGTTATCATGGTAGTTTCGGGCTCTCCCAGTCATTTTCTCTGGGTTTGTTTCATATTCTCCATTCTCATCTGGGATTTCCTTTCTTAGTGCATATATGAGGTCTCTAGGTTTCTTTTCTTTGTTTAGATTAGACCAGTACCTAGAAATCTGTTCCCCCTCAAGTCTGTTTTTTGTAGCTGTATGTTGTCGTGCTTGTTGAAAGCGTTTTCTTTCAAGAGTAGTTATTTCAGCTGTAAGAATTGCTGCTTGGTCCACTTTCTCACTTTCTGGGATACCATTATCATTTGTTAGTTCAGCTAATTTTCCTTCTAATTCTTTTATTTGTTTTTCTGTTCTTCATCAGGAAAATCCCTTTGAGCCCTGGTCACCTATAGGTCACCACGGTCACCTGTAGGTCACCACGGTCATTGACAGAGGACCACGGTCACCTGCAGGTTACCCAGGCTCCACAGGTCTGTCAGGCTTTAGCTGATTCGACCTGGGCAACCTGGAGTGACCTGGGTGACCTGGGGGTGACCTGGGGGTGACCTGGGTAACCTGGAGGTGACCTGGAGGTGACCTGGGTGACCTGGGGGTGACCTGGGTGACCTAGAGTGACCTGGATTATCATTCATAAATTTGCCTATATTTTCCTATCATGAGTACTCAGGAAATTGATTGACATTA